>VXAU01002188.1:641142-671829 GCA_013399695.1 Formicarius rufipectus
GGGGAGAGCTAGCCGGCACATAGCTGTGTTTGGCGGGGAGCTTAGCAAACCCGACACAAACATATATCGATCTGCTGAGGTAATGTATTTTTAGGTAAGGGTCAACCTTAAATGAAAAAAAAAAAACAAACAAAAACCAACAAAACAAACAAACAAACAAAACTCCAAAACAACAACAACAAAAAAACCCAAACAAAACAAAACAAAGCAAAACAAAAAATCGACAAAAAAACCTACACAATGGTGAATTAAAATTTATTTAAAGGTAATCTTACAACAGAATTTTGCAAAATTTCAAATTACAGTGAAAATTCTTAATAAAAAATACATCCTTTTAGTCAATTAATCAATTAGCATAAGTGCTGACAGTGTATATAACTGAAAAGTGCTAGTATACATGTATGTCTGAGTCTTAAACATATTGCTGCCTACAATTTCTATTTCCACTTGTAGTTTATTTGTGTTCATCTTGTGCACGTGGCTGCTTGGAGCGTGCAAGGACTTAATACAGTCTAATGTCCCCAAAAAGAAGACACCTGGTTGAAGGAGCTCACGCACTGAGACCTAGAACCTCTTGCTACCAAACAGCTACCACCAATTGTAGTTGCTCCTAAGGTAAGTGAGTACTTACCTTACAATGACTTGAGCCACCCAGAATAATAAGGCATGGCAGGGTGGTGCCGGTGGTGCCTCCATAGGTGCAGCAAGGCAACCACCACCTCCACATCCACTGGCGTTGAAACTCCCACCCAGACTCAGGGATCTGGAGGGGTGCCCAGGCAGCCAGAGAAGGGAAACAGGGGGCAAATGAAAGCTGAGACCCCTTCCCAGCCCCGAGGCAATGAGAGGGAGGGACAATGGAGACTAAAAAAGAAAATATTGTATTGGACAATTAATTACCAGTTTTTCTAGTAAACAAAATGTCGCATAATCACCAGCTAATTTATATATTTGTGCAGTTGATTGAAAATATACAAAGAAAGCAGCATTATTTAAAATTATTTTTAAATGTTTGGAACTTACTAGAGTTGACTCTGGAGAAGAGATAATTAAGGAGTCTAAATATAATTAATGTGCTGAGTTATAAAAAGCACTGCTTAGGTTAGGGGTTTTCCAGCAGTTAGCAGGATGGTTGACGCTGTAATGACAACTTTATATTTGAAGATGTTTGCAGTTCACATAAATATGTATTGAAAAATGATTTCACAGTGCATAAAGAATATACCTTTACCTTCATATTAGAACCCCTATACATGAGCAAGTATATGGGAGAGATGAGGTTATGGTAGAGAAGAAAGTTCAAACTTTGGCATGATATGGATTTCCCTTGTCTTCAGCATGTGCAGAGTCCCTCCTTGGGCAAGCAATGTGAAATGTTAGTTTCTGAGTGTGTTAAATGTTGGCATTTTAATTGAAGTTAATGCATAAACAATGCAAAAGAAGGTGGTAAGTGTTAAAGAAACTAAAGGCAGGTGTTTTTTTGGTTTTGTTTGTTTGTTTGTTTGTTTGTTTTAATCTAACAACTAGGGAGTGGGGCAGGTGCAGCCTTTTTAGTTTGATTCTCTTGAGAGAATCTAGCTTACAATTTTTGATTGCTCAAGGTATACAGCCCTATAGGCAGGAAGTCATCATTTACCAAGAGGAGGTCCAGTTTGATGGCAGATCCCAGCAGGATGGGAAGTTTTCCTGCAAAGAGGTGAGTTTTGTTTCTGTACTCACCATTGTAAGGAATGGTTTTAGATCTTTTGCCGACTTTACTTGCGCGTTCAAACCTCAGTGTAACCAAAGTGGAAAGCTGAAACACTGGGATGTGAAGGAGGTGGGATTCTGGGCAGGACCAACTTGTGCTGTTGGGAGCTAACATCAGTCCCAAGGGATCTACAGCAGTCTACCTGCAAAGTCCCTTTGCAGAACCAATGCCAGGATGTGTTGCAGGGAGCCCAAGAAGTGCGGATGCTGTGGGTCACTCATACCTGGGTCATCAACCAGAGGAGTGGCCCAGACACAGAGGGGAAAGACATCCAAATTGTGTGACAGGCTGTATCAAAACATCATAAGCCAGCACCAGGCATCCTTCTAGAAGGTTGTGAAGCTCAGCTGAAGGACTTCTGCACATGTAAATAGCTTCAGGCTGGGCTTCCATATCAGCTGTTGGCAAAATGAACACTTAAAAAGTAATTTTAAAAATACCTTAAGAATGATAGGTTTTAAAATTACATGGAAGGGCCAGACTTCTCTGACTAGGAGTCTGAGATTTAACATACAGAGACTTCAGCACTCATGGATTTCCAGTAAGTTATAGATGCTTGAAACTCTGTGCCACCATTTAAACTGGCACTTAACATCTAAATACACCAAAACAAGGAGTTTGCCACTAGGTACAGTGAGATGTTATACTTCACCCAGCAAGAAGATGAGGCTTGCCAGATTCCCCTGCACTATGCTATTTGGTTTTTGTGCTGATCAATCCTCAGGAAAAGTAAATTCAGACTGTGCAAGGGAAAGCAGAGTACAGATGGTGAAAATGAGTCTGTAGAAGCAAATTCATAAAATCATAGAATGGTCTGGGTTGGACGGGACTGATCACCTCATTCCAATCCCCACTGCCATGGGCAGGGGCACCTTCCACTAGACTAGATTGCTCAGAACCCCGTCCAACCTGGCCTTGAAAACTACCAGGGATGGGGCATCCACAATGGTGGACAACCTGTTCCAGTTGCTCAACACCATAACAGTAAAGAATTTCTTCCTAACATCTAATCTAAACATACTCTCTCTGAGCGTGAAGCCATTCCCCTTTGTCCTGTCATTCCAGGCCCTTATAAATAGTCTCTATCTTTCCTGTAAGTTCCCTTCAGGTCCTTCATTTTATTCTGAAGCAAAAATTATAGTATTGCAAATATTATTTCTACAAATCACGTCAGATAAAAGACAAAGTCTTATTTCTAGGTAGGCCAGGATTGTGTTTCTTTGGGTTTTGTTTGTTTGCTTTTAAAGATCTTTATTGGATCTCTGCTATTGCCTGAGTGTCTGCTTCATGTTTAAGTACTTAAGTCGCCTGGAGAACAAGAACAGTCAGTGTGAGACTTGTGTAACCTCAAAAAACTCAAGCCAATCCCTCCCATAATGACTCTCCCTACTTTTTGCTTTTGTTATTCTTCAAGTATGTCTGAATCCAGTGAAAGAGGATATGATACAGTTACCCTCCGTGGCATTTCATTACTACCTTTAAAAGGAAAACTTACAGTCACTATTTGAAAATCAGATTTCCTTTTTTTTTTTTAATATTTTTTTTTTTGTTCTTTAAATGTGAATTCGAGGCCATAATTTTGCATGGGCTTCTGCTGGTTTAAAGGTAAACCAGCAGGAGAAATGAACCCAACTCGAAAAGAGATTATAAGTCAGAGTTAAAATTTACAAAAAAGATTATAATAAATACAATCATACAAAGAAAAATTGATTTTAACCCGCAAAACCCAGATGCATAACCCAGCACCCTGGGGCAGAAAGAGCATGGTGTTCAACAGCCCCTGTACTGACCACCACGTGGTCCTGCTGAGTGCAAAGTAAATGGAAAGAAAAACCTGTTGGTGAGGATGATGGTTACAGTCTGGTCAAGAGTAGCAGTCACAGCCCTGTTGAGGTTCTGCTCCTCCTCTGGATCTGACAAGTGGTACCAGAAGTCCCCAAACCCCAAAGCCCCATATATGCTCAGGTTCAGGTAGGAATGCCCAGTATCTCCACCACAATGGGTGATTAAATGAACTTGAGAGTACTCAATGCTCTGTGTTCAGTTTCAATGAAAAACAGTCTAAAGTACCAAGGACAGAAAGTTCTTTAAGTTGGTGTTTTCCACATATATCTCAGATTTAAATACCTTTGCAAACCACTTATGGCATAAATCTTCATAGATTATAGCAGCATTCAGCATCTGCTGCCAAGCAGTGTTACTCAGCTCCCTGCTGTAGGGTATCTT
Source organism: Formicarius rufipectus (assembly GCA_013399695.1). Lineage (NCBI taxonomy): Eukaryota > Metazoa > Chordata > Aves > Passeriformes > Formicariidae > Formicarius > Formicarius rufipectus. The sequence goes on from VXAU01002188.1 coordinate 645,119, forward strand.
GACTTTGCATGGGCACAATGGCAGAAACCCATCTGACACATCAAAATGAGTTGAATATTGTGGGCATTTATTACTAGGCTATGTAAGTGCTTCCTCTCTACCCTCTGAGATCCTAAAGAAAAATATTTGCTGAGGTGTGAGCAAATGGAGAGCTGAGGCTGGAGAGCTCAGTGTCACCTGTCTTCTTTAGGTGATATCTCCCTCACTGCACACAGGGTTTCTTGAGGAGACAGACCATGCTTACCTGTCTTTCTGCACAGTAGGACACTCATGAAATGAAAACACATCCCTAAGAGATTATTACTACTAATGGAAGATAATACTGTGGAAAGGAGTAAAATAAATCTCCCAGATATATGATGCCTGGTTTTAGGGCTTTAATGGGAAAGACGAGACCTCCTGAGGGGTTCATGATACTCAGCTTATTGTCCAGCTGCAGTCACAGTCTCATTTAGGGTGCTGGTATTCAGCAGAGAAAATCCTTTTCCCAAAGACAATGTCTCCCCCACTAGAATCTAATGAGATTCTGTTTTTAGCAATAACACACAGAGACCTAAGAGGTGGCCAAAGCTCTCAAGAAGTCAGCTCTGAGATTGCTCCTGAACCACGCAGGGGAGCAGCAAGCACAGCTGAAGCCCATGGCTGAGCAGCCAGGGTGTGAGAACAGCACAGCAAGCAGCTGCTAGCCCTGACCAGGGCCTCTTCTCACCCTCCAGGTCTCCAGGTCCCATGAGCCACTTGAGTGCTCCACTTTCCCATGTGCCATTCTGTCAGCAGAAGACCACCACCTCACTTTGGTCTTCAGCAGTGGATTGTGCGGTGGGTTTTTGCAGAGTGCAGAGCGCTGTTGCCTCTGGCACACTGTGCTTGGGGGCTGTCAGTGCTGTGAAAACAACACCAGCGGCCAGCCTTGGGGGAGATGGGACCTGAAAATGCAAACCTCAAACTTCTTGCTCCTCACTTTCCCACGGAAGTGAGGAGGTCTGCACTGAAGGGAGAGCAAATGGGCACTGGCAGAACCACACCAACCACACTCATACCCCTCCCCACTGCCTCACTCTTGACTTCTTTCCTTTCCCAGATCATAAACTGGTGTTTTTGTAGGGAAGGGGATTCTGAACTCAGCTGAGCTTTCTGTACTCCCTTAGCTTTGCTTTCCACTCTGCTCTCTCCTATGGTGTTACCTGCTTCCTCTCCCACATCTGATCGGACTAAAAATAACCTACAAAAAGCCATGATGACTCCAGTTGGAAACAAAACAGGTTATTGTACCTCTTTGGAGCAGCTGTTCCTCTCTGCCTGCAAACTCCAGCTGGCAACAAAGCCCCATGCAGTCCCTCACTCACTCCCCCCGTGGGATGGGGGAAAACAATTGGGAGGTTAAAAATGAGAAAACTCATTGGTTGAGATAAAAGCACTTTAATAGATGGAGAAAAAGACACACACACATCAGCAAAACAAAACAAAGGAACTCATTCACCACTTCCCATGGGCAGGCAGGTGTTCAGCCAACCTCAGGAAAGCTGGGCTCCATCACACCTGACAGTGTCTTGGGAAGACAAACTCCATCACCCCAAATATTCCCTCCTTCCTCCTCCTGCCCCAGGCTCTATATGCTGAACATGACACTGCTCACATGTATGGTCTGTGATACCCCTCTGGTCATTGGGTTCATCTGTCCCAACTGTGTCCCCTCCCATCTCCTTGTGCACCCCCAGCCTGCTCACTGGTGGGGTGGGGTGAAGAGGAGCAAAGGCCCCTAGGCTGTGAAAGCGCTGCTCAGCAATAGCTACAACATTCCTGAATTATCAACTCTGTTTACAGCACAAATCCAAACCATAGCCTCTTCCCAGCTACTGTGAAGAAAATTAACTCTACCCCAGCTAAAATCAGAGCAGTGATTCACTAGAACCTTGGAAGGTGGGGAGGGGAGCTGCCGTGAAAGGAAGGATGTGACCAGTCACAAGGACATACCTGCACCTTGGCTAGGGTTGGGGGTGACTGAGTCTTGAAATGATAGATGTTCTGAGGCTTTTAAACCTGCCTGCTCCATCCCAGGTAGGTTTCAGACATATACCTCTGGCTTTCTAATTAAGGGAGAAGTCACAAGCAAGGCAGAGTCAATCTCTCAGAAGAAGTTTCCCTCTACTGCAGTTGATTCTGTCAAAGGGACTGATTAAGATGACTATAAATGATATTAATGCTGTCCTTAAAAAGTCATAAGGAAATCTGCTGTGAGACAGACTCCTGTTCCCCTGGAACACAGAAACATGCCTGTTTGTTTCCCAAACAGTCATTTGCCACAGACAAACAGAGAGTAAAAAGAAATATATGGTTCTGGATGGTGATTGAAAGTGGGAGAGCTGGGAAGAGCTACTGGAGCAGCATAGCCACAGCTCTCCTGCAGCTCCATGTCCAATATCAGAGTGCACTAGGTGGTTCTTGGATTTGTCATTTTTATGAAGCTGGTGAGATTTGGAAGAGTCATAACAAAATTTTCAGTTTAGAAATTATTTTGTTCCCATATCATATTAACAGTATTTCCCTTCTGTCGTTGTCATTTACAAGAATATTGACATATAAACCAATGTTTGTTTTGTTAAGCTCATTTTCTCTTCCTACCTATTTCCCCTCTGAAATCATGAGGTGAACTATTTGCAGAAACAATATATTTGATAAATAAACTCCTTTTCCTTTTCACAAATTATCTGGGAGCAGACACTGATTTTTTATTACTTTGTTCATTATCTAAAGTATTTGTCAAATTCTTTCCAATAAAATTCCAAACCATACATTGCTGTCATAGCTATTGTTAACAATTTGACTTAGTGATTTACTTTCTGGAGATGAATCTTGAATAATTCTTCATGTCATTTCCAAATCCCAAAGACACTGTTAATTTGCTTTGCAGGAGCATCTTCTAGTTCCTGCCATGCATCAGGATGACACTGTGCTAGGTGCTGCATAAAAGCAGATCAAAAAAATTCTTATTCCCATACCCAGACTAAGTCAAGAAACAGCTGAATATTACAAGGAAAGCCAGAGCACAGTGACAGGTGGGTATGATGGACACTGCTACAGCAGTCAAACAGTAGTCAAATATTTTGCAGACATTATAGCAAAGAAGAGTCTCACTAAGCAGAGACTGGAGAAATGATCACAAATACTGAAATAATTTTGATTTATTCATTGATCTGGTAGTTCTGGTCTCCTATATTATTTAATATTGCTTGAGGTCTTCCCAGACCCTGCAGGATAGCTGGTATGAAAATGTCTAGAAAAACAGAGATATTTGTAGAGATATTTGTAATCTCCATTACTATTTCTCGTAATTACATTTTGAGAGAGTAAGTGCAAACATAAGAAAATGTACTTTGTCAACCTTTAATTTAAAAGTCAATTTTCTAAGTTCAATTAGGAAATAGTTGCATTTTAACTGTAGTCTTCTTGCCTGGAAAGGAACGAGTCTGCATAAAGATACAGAGAAAAGACTCCACACATGAAGAATTTTCCCCCATAATTTTCCATGAGAAGCTCTCAGCTCTTTAAAACTAATAATCACCATTTCAATATATAATCTCAAATTTAAGCAAAATCAGACCAGAGCATATCATATGTGACTGCTGGGATTATATAATGAGAAAGTTCTCATTGGTTTTTATAAAGTGCTGGATCCCAGAGATTTTAAAATTAGGCATGGAGGCTGACCCAGTTTGGGTGGAAAAAGCTTACAGAATCCCAGGGAAGAGCACGGCCCAGGGAGAAGTCTCAGGAGGTACAGTTATTTTTAACCTTTTGGACCTGCATGACAAAGAATGAATTCTGAAAACTCTGGGTAGAAAAGAGGTACTTAGTTTTGAAATTTTAGAATCCTCTACCCCCTTCCCTAGATCTTGACCCTGGTAGAAAACTTGTACAGCAAACTGTATTTTGGATTAAGAAAAAATTTTAAAGTAGACCGAAGCTGCTATTTCACTCATCCCTCCACCAGCACGGATGACAAAAGCAAAACATGTTCTAGGATGTGATCCAATGAAAGAACAGAACACACAAGACTAGACTACCGAGGCAGAAAGCATTTTCATTTTAGCTGAAATCAAGAAAGCTGTATTTGTAGCCAAATATGGCATAGATAAATTGTTGAGTAAAAAGATGAACTTACTCTCAGAATTAATATTTGAAAATTGCTCTTAAAAAAATCTGCAGTTTTCCAGCAATTAAGTGTGCCTCATTATACAATTTTTTTAAAAAAATTGATCTGGACAGATATTCTTTTGAAATTGCAATTGAATTTTCTTTCAATCTATTGCAGTTTTCAGCCCTTCTTATGAATGTGATGGGACCATTAGCTAAATAATTTTATTATACATGCTGAACAGCATTTCAGATATAAATTTATTTGCAGTGGAGTAATATTCAACAGGCGTTTGTATTTCACATCAGGGTGGGGGTGAGATGCTTATATTGGTACCTGATCTTATCATATCAATGCATATCTTTTCAGTTGCTCTGAAATGGGAAGAGGACCGAGTAGACATTACTTTGACAATCTAGTTATATAGTACTTGCTACTTATAGATTGAAATTCTCACTGCTGTTTCAGCTTCATTATACCATATAAAAAAGCTAGACTAGGGCTTTAACACATTCCCTTTCCCTTATCCCTGAGGAGGGAAGGGTAAGGATGTGCAAACAACAAAAGACACAGAAAAAGAATGGATATATTCTGGGCCTAATTTCCAAAGACACAAATAGGATGGACAACTGTCAGTGAAGCAGGGGTGTCCAAGCTGACTGGACAAAGACTTGATGGTTTGTGACTTCTGTAGCATCTCCCACAGTCATTTTAAGGGTGCCTTTTATTAGTTAGTATGGAAATTTTACATCATGGGACTTTGGAGAAGCTCATGTATCCAGTGGTGTGGCCAGCAACAGCCATGAAAACATCTGGACAGGAAGCTCACCCCTCCCTGGTTCTTTCCAGTCCTGCCCACACCGGATCTTCCTCAAGCAACCCCAGCATGCCGAACCCTGCACAGGCAGGGTGGGCAGCTTCAGCCTGGTGAATCACAAGGCTCCAGCCCCAGCTGTTTGCTGCTGGCACATGGCAGGCAGCAGCAGCACAGCAAATAGGCAGCTTTGGGCAATCCTGTCTGGGTTATCCTCTGCTGCTGCTGTCTTACTCTTGTTGTCCTGTGCCTGTCCCAGAACAATACTGCTGGGACAGTGCTGGGTATACCTTGGGGGACTTCTCTGGTTGTTTTGTTACAGTTTTTTTATGTTTTCTTATTTTTCTGCTCCAGCCAGATCAAATTCTGTATCGTGTCCAAGTCTTGGCACAAAAGTGAAGGTGATGCACTGCAGCACTGGCAGAAGGTGGCAATGCCTTAAGCTCGTATTGCCAATGAGGACATGGGCAATTTCTCAGATGGAACACTGGCCTCACAGCCATATTTTGTTAACAGAGCTGAACGTTTCTCATTCATTGCAAGCTGGCTTTGTCTGAGTACTACTTCGGACTTTCAGTGTAAAAAGAATTCTAAGTCAGTGCCTTAGAAATTAATTTTAATATTTTTTTTACATAATAGCTCTTACAAACTTTTCCTTCTTTAGCCACAAATTTTAGTGTTGCCACCTTAGCCTAGAAGTCAACAGTGCAGTCCTACCCTGTTGATTCTCAGCCATCTGCTGTTAGAGATGTAATACAAAGCACACAATCACAGAAAAGAGCTTGGACAAACCTCATTCTAAGGCAAAGAAAGACTCAGATTTCATTGATCTACAATTTGACATTCAGTTCCTGCTAGTGAACAGAAAAAAAGGCATTTATAACCTATTAAAAACCCAAAGATGATTTTAGTCTTTTTTTTTTTCTTTTTTTTTTTTCTTGTAGAAATCAGTCTTTCAGAATAGCCTGGGAGTTGCGAATGTAAAAGAACTTTGCTGTGTTTATTTAGAGAACCTAACCCCTTGGAGCCAGCATTTTCACTAATGCATTTTACATTAGTGCGCTGCATCAGGAAAGCCTGACTTTTGGTGCCAGGGGGGTAATTAATATCAGATCATGTTTGCAAAATGGTTGTGTTTATGTGGGAATGAGGACTGAGCTCTAACCAGCAGGGTTTGAAGTGCTCAACTTTTGCTACAAAGCTTCAACAACTTCCTAGGATGGATGTTGAAATTGAAGGACTAGGTCTTGGAAACAGTAGAGCTACAGCTGCTGAAGAGAGCTGCAGCTGCTGAAGAGAGCTGCAGCCTTTAGGATTTTGTTCAGAAACCTTCAAGGACAGTCTGAAGGGTTTTCAAAATGTGAGGAGAATGGAGGTAACACAGAAATTGTTGCTTTGTTCCTGTAGTCTCAGATGTTCGAAGAAGTGCCAAAATATGCATAATAGGGTTGGCATACCCCAGTTTATCCTCCCATCTCCACTGCTCCCAGGTCTCTATGCTTACTAGCTAGGAAATATCCAGAGGTGACACAAAAGTGTTTTTCAGCACACCTTGGAGAAGATACTTGTTTTTGTGTACAGATCAGATAGCACAGCCTAGAGCAGTAGGTGCAGGTCAATCAAGTAACTCTGAAAACCAATTTTTGCTGAGCTCTGTGTGTTACAGGGGCTCTGCAGTGCCACTTCAATGCTCTCTGCCCTAGGAAGTGCATTGCCCCTTTGCTTGGCACCCAGCTGCTCAGCAGACCTGCCTCTTCCTCCAGAGAAAAGGGAAGCATACAAGATCTTCTTTACATCCTTCTCATCCTAACTCAAGCAAGGGTGTTTAGGGAATGGGAACTCCACTCAACAATGGTGATACAGCCTCCTTCCCTTGCACAGGCACTGCAGCTCCAGCTGGGACATCTCCAGCTCAGCTGAAGATGATGATGAAAGGATACCCTGAGCATCATTAAGTTCTCAATATGAAAAAGAAACCATAGAAGATGGTCTGAGCAACATGATCTAGTAGAAGGCGTTCCTGCCCATGGCAAGTGGCTTAGAACTAGATGATCTTAAAGTCCCTTCCAACCCAAGCTATTCCCTAATTCTAAGGTGGTGCCTAAGAACAGCCTATTTAGTAAAGACCTTGGATTCTAACCTCCCCAAAAGTCACAGTTTCTTAGCAGAAATTAGGAAACTTGGAATGATGCTTAATAAGGTTGACAATCACTCAGCAGTATGGGACCCACTGAATCATAACATCATGAATAAGTGTAGGTAAAGTTTAAAGGATGCTTTCTGAGGATAAAAAAACATGAGTGGAACTGAACACCAGCAACAACTGATGTTCAAAATGAGAGCTTTTCCTACTGGTTTTCCAGCATCCATTTCCATGGGATGTGGCAGTTGGCAGGTTCTCTGCAAGACCATTTCTTTACTCCTCCCCCATCAGATCCTTTGCTGGAAGTTCATGACTCCCTCAGCGCTGGTGGGGATTAAAAGTAAAGGTGTAATCTATGTTAGAGCTAATATATGATTTGTACTATAATGAGCCAATATACTATTATGGATCTTGTGGTCAGCTCACTGTGTTTGATAAATATGATCAATATATGTTATTCCCCTCTGAGATCCCCTCACCATCACCTTCCCATACTTACCTCTTGCCAGTAGTCATTTGGGGATAATTATCCCCATCAAGAACCTACCTCTAATGTGCCCACTGTCTTTCCTTCTGTCATAAATTGGTCTGATATGGGCACTAAGATAACAAATCTGAACTGTATCGCTATTATTGCTGTTATTTTACTAGTTCCTTGATGCTAGAATAGGGTTAGCAATCTAGTAAGTTGTATATATAATTTAGTGTAGTAAAATTCTATTTACCTAACAAATTTCTTCTCAACAGATATTTGTGTAACCAGTTAGCCCTAAGTCTAGGAGCAATGTCCTAAGCTTGAATACTCTTCAGCAACACTGTCTACAGCTTTTGTTCTCTGTGAAGTAATGGACCACATCTTCTTTTTTCTACCAGTTTTTCTGAATAATTATAGTTTATTTTTTGGTTTGCCTTGGTTTTATTTCAGTGTGTTCTACTATTATTTTAACCTTATTCCTAACAATGAGTGTTTTCAGTGCACATTCTCCTTTGAAGGCATCTTGATCATCCATATTGGGATAATTTGTATATCTACCATAGGAGATATACAAATATATATACTTGCCAGTTCTCCTGAACTCTTGCTTTAGACTTTCTTCTTTCCATATGAAAGTTTCCTCTTTGGTCTCTAAGATTACAAATGTCCTTTTTTGAGGAAGCTTGCTGTTTGTTAGGCTTCCTGAGGAAAAGCGAACTCCTCAACAAAATTCAACCAAATCTGACAAATTTCGTTCAATTCTGAGAGATGTTTCAAGACATTCCTACAAACACCACAAAAGAATTCACCTAGGAAAGAAAATAGATTTGATAAATACTTCAGTTCAGCAGACCATTGTTAAGAGTTCGACTTGTTAGGCATCAGAGAATCCAACTATGAATTTATTCTTGATATTACAATGCAAAAAAAGGCAAGGTTATGTCTGTTGTTCAGAACATTATCTGCTCCTCTCCTCCCTTCTTAAAGTAAAATTGTTCCACCTCATGGTCTCTGACTTGAGGTGCCTTTAAGCCCTGCATTGAGATGATTCCTCTTCACTGATGAGAACACAGAAGGCCTCTTCCATCTGGTTCCTTTCCCATGCCTTCTGTATCAAAACTCTCTTAGGAACCTGCCTGCATTCTGCTCCATCCCCTTCCTAAGACATGTTTCAGAGCTACCATTCACCATTATCATCCTGCATTTCAGAGGAGTTGGCTTGATCAGTCACAGAATGGACAGGTGCACTTTAGGCAGATCTAATTTAAAGCCTATAGTAAAATCTCACCACAATGACTGTATTGCTCTCTTCCTATTTGGGAAGACCTTTCAACTGGTCAGTCTTCCATACCTCAGGGAAGACGTACTGCTTTATTCACTGAAGGAGCAACTCCTTTCTTCAATATGGAAATTAAAAAAAAAAAGTGTATATATTAATGTTCAAGGCCAGTAAATAAATAAATAGAACTGTTTCTGTTACACCTATGCAGTTATAGCTTCCATCATACACTTAAGAATATATCTGTGTATTTCTATACTTACTGCATTTATGCACAAACATCTGGAGTTTTAAGCTTATCATATCAGTATCCTCATTCCTGATCCTGCTCTGATCTTATAATATAAACAACCTCATCTATATAGTCTTTGGTTCCTGACACTTTCTGCTTCTGGACACTGACATCTTTGGCTGCTAGGGACTGACTGTCCATCAGCAGCTGTGTGGACCTGCAGTACTCTGTCCAGCCTTGTTCCACACTCCACAGAGAAACTGATGAAGTGGAGCAAACTCAGTGGAAGGCCACCAAGCTGGAGCACTTGCCCTTTGAGAAGAGATTGTGGGCACAGGCCTTGTTCAGCTCAGGTGAAAAGGTTTGGGGTGGGACCTAAGAGCAGCCTCTAAGCATATAAAGGTAGGTTAGCAAGAAGATCAAGTCAGGTAATTCATGGCAGTGCATGGCTGGAGATCAAGAGAAAACAGGCATGAGGTGAAGCAAAAGAGGTTCAGACTTGCTAACAGAAGAAACTTTCAAATGAAGGAAAGTCACACAGGAGAATATGGTTCCAGAGAGCTTGTGCATCCTCTCTTGGAGGATGATCAGCAACCTAATCTGACCCAGTTTTGATGAGAAGGTTGAACTAAAGATCTCCTTAGGTCCCTTCCCATCTGTATTAGTTTGTTATCTGACTTGCTGCCTTATGAGAATGCCATCAAGTCATCAAAATTGTTGCAAACCACCAAGTTAATCCCTCTCCCCCATGTTGGCACTGGTGCTACAGACCTTCACTTGTCCTTGCAAGTCTCCTACGTTACATTAAGAAAGTCTTTATGCTTATTGATGTTTCTAAGTTTCACCATCTATTCCTCCTCCTAGTTTTCTACACCCTTCCTGTACTCCAAGGTTTTTTTTGCTTTGAAAGGCTACATGGTTCTCAGATTCATCACTGTACATTATGGTGGATAAATGGAATCTTTTCACTTTCATGACCCTATGCCACAGGCTGTTGGTACCACTGCTCAGAGTGCACTTAGGGGTCTTCTCTCCCTGGATACTCATTTATCTGGAGAAAAAGCAGCACTGGTCCCTCCTGGTCTCAAGTTCTACATGTGCAGAAGATGGCAGAAGAGGGGTGTCCCAGTTTGGGCCAGTGATGTCAGTCAGTACACCACTTGTGGAAATCTATGAAGCTACTCCTAAAAGGAGTAGCAAACTCTTGTTGATGCAGTAAACAGGAGCCCACAGTGCTAGAAATTGAGGACTCAATTCTGGGAAAGGTTCCACATAACATTATGGATTCTGTGAAGGCAGATTTTAGGGTCCATCTTCCTTGCAGCAGACCTTCCTGCTTCAAAGTCATCAGCCAGCAAGCAATAGAAGTGAGCCACTTGGACATCCCTTTCCTCACAGGTACTGGTGCCTAGAAGATGCTGTGATCTTTTAGAAACCCAGAGAGCAGTTCCCTATAGAGATCTTCACCTAGAGGCTCTGATTCCAAATATAACATAAATCCACTAATTCACAGCTGTCTCATGCTCAGAGCCTCCTCACAGCAATGGAGAAAATGGTCTCAAACACATACCAAAGGAGGAACTATAAATGATATTATCATCCACCACATGGACAGTTCCATAAATAATTGCTGTTTGTTCTTTGTCACAGATATCCCCCCAGTATCTCCAGCAGCAATTCTACCTCTGCATCTTTGTCAGGCTTCAAGATGAGTCTTGCCTGCGACTCTTCTAGGAGATGGGCATGTTCAAAAGGTAAGCTGTCATGGCTTACAACAATGAACAGATATCAACATGGTCCCATTATCAGAGAGAGAAAAAGCAGCTAAGGAGAGAGCTTCTCAATATTCATCCAAATATGTGAAGTGTCTGCACTACTGATGCCATAACATGGGGTAACCAACAAGTTACTGAGTCATCACATGAACCTGTTGCAAAGACACAACTACACACCAGCCAGCACCACACCCTTGACCATCCTCCTGCAACAAGAGTCAGTGAAAAGTAGGCAGATCAAAAAGTGCTTTGAGCCACCAGCTCACTCATACAAAAAAACTGTATGAGTGGATTGCACAGACATACTGCCAAGTGTTCATTCAAACAGTGACCAGCTGTTGTCAGTGTCACTTATAAAATGATAAAAGGGCATAGTATCAAGAAATCTTAGACAGCAGGTCATCTCTACTGTGCTTGGCCCACAGATCTCAGGACTACCACATTTTAAACTCCAAATTTCCAAACAGTCAAAAGAACTACTGAAGTAGTCAAATCAATCAGTCTCCATGCTCCTTGCCAGAAGAATCGGTCTCACATAAGACTCCTTTTCTGCCTTCCTTGTTTGCTGCCCGAGAGCCAGAAAATGTGAAGCAATGTGAAACTGAAGGGCAAATAATACAGGCAACTTAGAGCTAAGTTTCTGAGGTAATAAAGTGTCAGTGCTGTCTTACAGCAAGACCATAGCAACAGCAGTAACAAGCACCAATGAACACCAGGCTCCATTAGACCTGTTAGCATGGACACAAGGTACTTGCAGTAGTGACAGATACCCTAGTAGTCACTAAGCACCCATTTATGGTCCTAAAATCAAGCACTTGCCACCAATCAAAAACTCTGGGGCATGCCACAGAAACCTTCATGCCTGTCTCAGTTTTGCTATGTGCTTAGCTTTCCTGAACCTATGTGGACACTGAAGCAGGTGATAAATCCAAAACCAGTGTCACACTAGGAAATACTTCATCATACTCAGATGCACAGGCCCTCAGTGCTAATGAAATTAGAAACTCTGGTATTTATAGGCAGAATCATTTTTATGCAACTGTGAATTTAAAAAGAAGGTATTCCATGATAGAAGGCAAACATTCGTTCCAAGTTGAAAACAGCTTTGTGAGCAGATAGGTATAGTTCTCTAGGTGCTCAATATGAAGAATTAGCTCTGAAATGAGCTGTATCTTTGCTGGGGGGGAAAAAGAAAATAAAAAATACACTTATTATTAACTTTGAAACTGACACGGTATCAACTTGGCAAGCAACTGTCTTAACAAGTGAAGCCATAATCAGTATTTAGAAAGAAATTCTTAAGAATCCTGGCACTTGTTTACATTGTAGTCCTGTGGAAATAGTCTAAAGGCTCTGCCTACATGTGAAGGTGGCAACTGGAAACCAAAAATTCTTCACTTGACTTGAAGTTTGAAAAAATAAAAATAAAAATCAAGAGGTACAACTGATGTAACAATTTCATGAAAATAAAATGTGTATTTCTACCAAGCCTGCTCTCACAAATGGCATTTTTCTACAAAAATATCTGTAATGAACCTGTGTCAAGATGCCAGCGTGCTTCTGGCAACACCAACTGCAGTAGGTGATTAGAATTTATGCTGTGTAAAATTAACTTTTAGATTAAATGAAAATTATGAACCAAAATGCAAAAGCATTTATATGGCAATTCACCTAGGTCACTTGTTTCAAAAGTCAAGGCAAGTGAAAATAATGCAGCGATCCAAAGAGTTCACAGACTAACAGCTCTGGCAATTCCAGCATCTTCCTTTCCAGCCCCACAGCCATTCCCGCCAGAAACCCGAGGTGTGTATCTGTGAAGCCACTGACATACTGACCTACCTCCATTTCTTGAGACCAAGTGGAGACTAGTAAGAGAAAATTAGAAAACATCTAGAGAAAACTGAAAAATCTCTCCTTGTAAATCATCAGGTCCCAAGCAAGGAAAACCAGACATTCTACTAGGTTAGTCAGAATTTTCCTTGAAAAATTGTGTCACAGGAAGATTGAGTTGACTGGAAGTACCCAGCATTCTGCAAGATTGAAATATCAGTACCTCACTATTGATGTTATTTTGGAGATGTATTTCACCATAGAGAAAATACAGTTTTCTGAACAGAACATTGCTACCCCAGTTCAGCTCTACAGTTCAGTTTAATTCTGGAAAATAGACCAACAGTCTGCTCCTAATAACACCTACTTTTCCAGGTTTTGCACAGTGACATTCTAAATGTTTCAATTAAAACAAAAAAACAAACATAAACATACTCTCATACTTACTGTTGAGGCACCAACAGGAGTGTATGCTGCACTCTAGAACCCTGCTTGTTGCATAAAGCTGTGAAACACGAGGTTTGACGTTCTTTCAAAATAAGCTTTCATCTGCTCCAAGTTAACTATGCACATGAAAGGAGGTTGCAGGGAGGTAGGGGCCAGGCTCTTGTCCCAAGTAACAAGTGATAGGACAAGAGGAAATGGCCTCAAATTGTGCCAGGAGAGGTTTAGATTGAGTATTAGGAATAAGTTTTCTTCTCTAAAAGGACTGTCAAACATTGGAACAGGCTGCCCAATAAAGTGGTGAGATCACCATCCCTGGAGGTACTTATGACATATAAATGCAGCAGCTGGAGAAATGGTTTAGTGGTGGACTTGGCAACGAAGAGTTAACGGGTGGACTCAAAGATCTTAGAGGTCTTTACCAACTTAAACAATTTTACATTCTCATGTATGTAATTCATCTTTTTAATCCCACAAAGCCCCTGAAGATTGAGTTTGCAGTTGTGTGTGTCACATATGATAACGTGCATTTCTTGTTACCAACTTTAAAGGTGTTGCCTTTAATTTTCATCACATTGTCTGCATCTTCACAAAACTTACAGTTATATGCCACTGGTTTATACATACCAAAATTCCAAACATACTAAAATTGTTCTTGACCACCCTTTATGTACTTACCTTTTATTTGAGCTATCTTTTTGATATGGAAACACAGTAATTCCAAGTTGAAAAAACTCTAATCAGTGTTACGGTATTTTGTTAAGCATTGCATACCACTGCTTTTTGAATATTTTAGTGGCACGGTGACTTCTGACACCCACTGAATGGAAGTTTTACTGTGCTCTCTGCTGAACTACTCCTGACAGCTGACTTGCTGTGTATGAGAAAACTGGAATTATCCCACCCAGTAATGCATTTGTAAGCATTAGTAATATCTGAATTTCTGCCATGTATGCCCCATTCCACTTCTACAGTTTTAAGTCCTTCATAATCTAAGTGGCACCATATCCACCTCATGTTGCTATCGAAATATTGTTTTCTCCAATTTATTTGTAAGCGTTAATTTGTGGTCCAGTAGAGTTCTACCATAATTTATTATCAATCTGCATCATTTGTGATATTTAGCATTTATTCCTATTCTCCCCCCACTACCTTGTCTAATTTCCAGTGTTTTGCAGTCCACCTTAACTGCATGTTTTATTTTTATGGCAGCAGCTTCTCAGAGAACTTCAGGCTTTGTGAACGTAAGGATCAGTTCTATCAGACTGTGCTCTCATTTTGTACTGCAATTCTAGCAGACTGAGGGTCACGTTTTTTGTTGTTTTTTTTTTTTTTTTTAAACATATAATTTAGCACAGTTTTTGTGGGTTTTTTTTTGAAACTTACTACTTTTTTCAGGTATCTGTTTGCTTGAGAAGGCTTGTTTGGGTTCATTTCACAGGATTTCACCCTTATGCTTCTGTCTTATGACACAGCAACTGGTGCTCACATAGGGAAAACCTGCTTTCTTTTTGAACTTCTTCAGGGTTTCTGGCAGAAATTCCACCTAGACTGCTGAAGTAACAGTGTCTCTTAATTTTGTAAGCTTAATTATTTTCTCTGTTTTTTTAATCTAAAATCTGATCTTTGTTTAAAAAAAATAACTGTGAAGTGTTTCAGCATCCTCTGTGGTGAAAACTGTAGAAGTACAATGCTATTTTTGCACCTCTTTCATCAAGTGCATTTTCAAAAAAAAAAAAAAATCAATTACTTTAAATGTTTTAAAGTAATTTAGGAATGAAAATGGGACTATTTGCAAAAAGATACATTTACCCTGCTCTATAAAGCATCGTTTGCTTACTTATGTTACAACATTGTGAAGTCAATTTCAAGTGAAACAGTGAGCCAGCTTCTTCCTTTTGCAAGTTATTCACAGAGCAGTGAAGGAAATAAAAATTTTGCTCTGAAACGAGCAAAATACAATGGCAAAATTCACAACCCTATGATAACTAAAGTCACTGAATGTATTAACCCCTCCTCTTTATTCTTTGAACACCTGTATAATTTCTGTTCACGTATTTGATTTCCCGTGTCAGTTCCCCCCTTATTTTCTACATCCTACATGTAAAATGCCAATTGCAATCTTTTTTACTACTTTCCTATTGCTTAGATTTTATTTAATAAGGAAGACTTACTAAAACAAACCTTGTATTTTGCCATTTCATCCTAGTCCTGTCATGCATTCCTGCCTCTTCTTTTGTTTAGGGAGAATGGTTCCTTTTTAATATATCATTTTAGTAGGTATACTTTTGTGTGGAGCCAACTCCTCTCAAGTTGTTCTTCTGGCATAGTATCAGAGGAATAGGTAATTTTTGTCACCACCAATTAAAAAGTTTTACGAAACAGGACCGTTATAAAACAATTAAACCTTGCAAATACAGTAGTCTCTAGGAGGGAAACCCTGGAGGAAATTCTGCTTATTAAAATTGCAATTTTAGTTTCCATTAAAAAGGAGAATAAGACAACAGAAGATGGGCTGGCAAGACAAATTATTTCTTAATGTCAGTTGAGCTTATTTCAAATGAGATAACGTATCTACACCAGGTTGGGTTCAACACATTTTTGCCTCCTTGACTCATTTATCTAATTCAGTCATCTTGATTACAGCCTCATGGACCTTCATTTACACAGGAAGAATTCCTTAACAAACAACCTACACAACATGCTGATTACTGAACAGTTAATTCTAATTAACTTGGCTATGGCAAGAGAATTTTGATAAAGTCTTAAACTGCAAATACAGTTTGGTTATTCTGGCCAAACTTCTATAAAATCAAAATCCACAGTAGAGTCTCCAGATGAGACATCAAAGTGATAGGGATCTAATTTAAGGAAACAAATGAGAAAATTAGAATCACAAATAATTTATTCTTCCGTTAGAATTGATGGAGTACAGTTTTAAATAGCAATGAAGTACACAGCGGTGGAAAATTGGCACAGAACCTACAAGCTTTTCATTCATAATAATGTTCCTCATCCCATATCTGTTCAAACCTTGATGTGTATTTTCTACCAACTTGAAGGAAACTGTTTTGCCTTTAAAAAGGATGAACAAATTGAAAATCTTGTTTTCCACGAATATTGTCATACATATTATGAACACCAGTTGATTTTCTTCTTTCCCCCACCTCCCCCCCACGCCAAACACTGATTCCCAACTGAAAAAAACAAAAATATCATTTTACTTCTGGACTGATTTTAAGTTTTTTAAAGGATAAAAGATGCCAGGAATTCTTGAATGCATATATTCCTGCAGAACAGAATATCCATTTATTTATCTGATACACAGTTACAGGACAATCTCAAAACCAATTTTTTGTGTACTATGCTATTGATCAAGGTGCTGCCTCTACTTCCCATGCAACACTATAAGCATTAATGCAAATTAAAACAAAATTTGGCATATAAAACCAACAGGTTTTATATTTGATGTTACAAAACATCCCCTTGGTCTCATGTTAACCAATAAGAAAAATCAACACACACAAAAAATGCCCCCTTTCTAAAATTATTAACTCCCAGTTAGGAAAGTTGTCCTGGTTCCGGCCAGGACAGGGTTAATTTTTGCAGTAGCCAGGAGGGGCATGGCTGAGACCCAAAGGTTATTCTATACCACCTCAGCTCATCTTTCAGGGTCTCGTAGCGTGGTGGTGATTTGCGCTTTGCCAGGCTCCATGTGGTGAGCAACCGTGTGTGACTGATTTGCCTCTTGCCTGTACCCTCCGTCATCAGTACTGTTGCTGCTACTGCTCATTTCCTTATCTCATTGCTGTTTCCAGTAAACTGTTCTTATGTCAAACCGTTATCTTTACCTTTTGTGCCTCCGGTTCTCCAGCCACTGCAGCAGAGGTGGAGGAGGAGTGGGGAGCAAGCGAGTTCTGTGTGGTTTGGAGTGTGTCAGTGGGAACACAAAATTGGGGACTACTGCTCCTAAACCACAATAAAAGTTTTAGGTAGGTTTTACAACATCTTCTAGGCTATTCTGATACATAAAAATTATTCAACTAAAGGTTAAGATACACTTAAACAATGCAGTCCTGTTCTCTGTATTCTTTTCAAGTTCTTTGCATATTCAAGCCAAGTAAAATTAACACTTGTCATTTCCTTTGTTATTGCAATTATTAAAAGGGATTACAGCTTGCTTATGCAAAGTTCTGACAAAACACTTGAGAAATAAAACCCAAACGTTTGTTACCCAAAAAATGTTGCAGAAAATTGTCAAGCTGTTAGAAACAATTTTTACAAAACCGCTTCACTCAGAAAATTGGAAAGCTTAAAAAATTAATCTTTGCACAAGACTATATTACACTGTCCTTAATTATGTTCCCATTTAGATAATTGGGATTCTCAATCTTTGTATGTGAACCTATCACTGACGTAGGGTGCTCTCCATCTTTTTTTATGTAGGGTGCTCTCCATCTTTTTTTACTGTTATCTTGATTGTACACCATTTTGAGACTATATCAATCAAGCACTTATCATGCCCCTACCCATTTTAACAGCAGATTTGTTATCCTGCCCAGAGAGTAGTGTACTGTCTTGCATATTCACCACATGAAAAACATAATATACAAAATATTGCTGCTGTAGAAAGTGTGCATTTCCCCTTTCCCCCTACAAAAAAAATCTGTGGAAAAAATATTAAATTCCCATAACCTTCATAAACATACAAAGCTGTTCGCACCTTTCAGTCTGTAACAGTCTATTTGCCACACAGTTCTCAACTCACTGCAAATTGTTAGGTCACAGATTCTCTGTCCAATATTGCCATCTAGAGTAGAGATGTGAAATCAGTTTCTGAGACTCTACAGTCTTTAACCATTAACCCATAAAGACTGGATACCGTGTAACAGCCACAACATTTTTCCAAAAGCTAGATGGAATGGGAGGTTCTCATCTTGGGAAGATGTCCACAGTGCTGAGGAGACAATATGGCTGCTAATAGATATCGCCTACTGGAATGTGAGTACTTTTTCACTGTTGATAATTTCCATACTGACCCTAAAAAAAAATTCAAAATACATAATTAGACCATGAGGCATGTTTTCCTGTATTAAAAGCTGAATTTAGAAGATGATCCAGATAAACTGTGATATTAAAAGGTGGAATCAACACTAAGTGATAAACTGATATAAGTAACTGGTATAGTTTCAGCTCACTAAAAATCCTTTGTGCTTTGATGTAAAAACAAGACTGATGATATGGATTTAAATCCAGTACCATGACTTGATCAAAAGAGTACACCTTTACATTTGGTAGACTGCTGTGAAATTTGCAGAACATCATCAAAAAATAAAAGATGGTGATTACTTCCCACCTAAACTTTGAAAATTATTTCAAAAGGACAAGGTCACCTAAATTCAAAGTAATTTAGGAAACTAACCAAGACACAGAGATACCTTAAAATATTAATCTATCAAGCATTACAGAACGGTACGTCTCAAAAACCAAGGCATATCCCAGTGAAGATAAAGAACTGGCCCACATATCCTATGGGAAGCAATTACTCCATAGATCCGATACACTGAGTTATTACCCTTATTGATATTCTTCTCCTTCTGAAAGAATGTCTTGTACTCCAGAGGTGGGCAGAGGTGAAAGCATCAGTGCTACAAGCTTACCATGATCCTCCACCACAGGGTTCAAGGCATACAGAAAGAAGTGTGCTAGAAATGAACAGGCTCCAAAATGCAACCCTGCCACCATTCCATGTTAAGTACCATCACGATAAGGCAGTACTTAAATTTCAGTTTGAGGTTGCAATGTCAGTTTTGTTCCATTTGTAATATAACAATCAATTATGAAGAGGAGTTTCACAACAGCTGCCAGATGAGAATTTAAGCAGTGCAATTCCTATGGGAATGAATAGTATGAAAGAGAGATCTTCTATAATTGAGTTTCTCAGTGGAACTTAAGACTGCACAAAATGCAGGAGTAGAGCCTATCTATAGAGGGGGTTATCCACTTCTACTGCAAGGAAAGCTGGAAGAAACTCAGCAAACTGTGATTAGGTTTCCTTGACCCTATATTTGCCACAAGCAAAGAATTTTCCTGTAGCTTATTGTTTGCAGAGAAAGTTATTAGTTCAGTGCATAAACATTTTGTTTACATATTAAATAATTAGAAGTAACTGCATCTCTGAACTACCACAGAGAGTTTGTTCCTTCTTCCTTGTCTTTTCTATCTCTGTAGAAAGCAAACCAACTGTCATCCTTTAAAAATGTGGACGATTATGGCTATTCTCACTTCCAAGGGAACGTTTTTCTTGAAAGTTCAACTGATCTCATACTGACATATCAGGATTTTGTTTAAACACTAGAAACTCAACTGGATTATTTAGTTGATCTTCATTTTATTTATGCCAAAGAAGATAACTGTGTAATGACATTTCTGAACATTTCATACCACAAAGATCAGATTTTTACAGTTTAGTACCTTCTACAGGAGTAAAACCTCTGCTTCATTCTTTAATGAAGCTATGACAGCTTTTTTACAGGAGGCCTTCACTACAACTCCAGCCTGAAGTTTTGGAGTGTTCTTGTTTGTTTGTTTTAAACTTATCCTAGCAGTGATAGTAATGAAGCAGCTGATTTTTGGGTCACTTCTTTCCCATGTTCAGTGCCCCCTTTAACTGCTCAGAGAAAAGTCTGTGCACAAACAGGTGTCATATCTTCCCATACAGCCCTACAGCTGAAGGACCTCAGTTGCACACCTGAGGTACTTTTTCAGCTGGAGAGGAAGATTAGGGTTAGGATTTGTATTTGTGGAAAGTCGATTCAACCATTTCTATTGCAAAGCAGTAATGAAAAATGATCCACAATGAGATTTAGAAACCCTGTCATTAGTCATTCACCATGAGCTTATGAAACATATCACCTTAATTTTTAAGGTCCAAAAACATTGCCTAGAGAGCCTCACTTTGCCAAGTTGCAAAAAACTTGGCAAACCCAGGAGAGAATGTCTAGTCACAACTCCAGACAAATGATTCTGGGTAACTCACCAAGAAATAAACGCATAAGAGCTGTATATATCTGAGAGACCTTGTACTTAGTTTCATTAGTTTAAATGTCCACAAGAATCTTAATATTATCAAATGAGTGTGTAAGAATCACAACCTTCTCATCACATGAAAGAATACCTGGTCATATCCATAAGGCCTCTGTTGTGGTGGCTGTGGTGGCCCGGGCTGTGTGGGTCTGTATCCCCCATATTGCTGGCCTTGCCCCTGTGGATAATTGGGATACTGAGGTCCTGGACCACTCTGGGAGGGGCCTGGAGATCATTCAAATGAGGAAAAAAAAGAAAAAAAAGGAGACTGCATAAGGTGTTGGAAAGAAGAGAACACTAAAAGCATTGAATTTTACAACTGAGAAGGGCTAAGATAAATCACTTTTAATCTTTTAATAGGTCTTTTAATAAGCCCTCCTCTCTCCCTGGAAAGCACCTTTGCTGACAGGGCCTGTGCTCCAATCACACAAACATTTACCTTTATTGATATATTCACTATGTAATGTATGAATTGTATATTCACAATGCATGTAGTTCCACACACAAGACCACAGGACAGAGAAGAACAAAGTAAGAAATGACAAATCCTTTTCAGGATTTGGGGAGGCAGTCTCCTCCTACTGTATCCTGCTCCAGCTTCAGAAGCTTATAATGTCAGGAGCAGCCAGGTATCAGTTACATTTAGCATTTGGACCTTTTGAAGAGACCAGCAGCATCTCGCTGCCAGGAAGGCAGTTCTCACACCACAGCAGGCAATCATAAACAGGAAGTCAGGCAAGCAAGCTCTACGCATAAAATGCGGGATGTGACAACCGGTAAAAGCTATTGCGGGATAGAAAAATGCACCCTCTGCTCCATACTCCTATATTGGTTTTCCAGAAAGATGCTAGGAAAAAATCAAAAACTTTGACTCCAGTCTATTTTGGCTGTAAAAGGAAGCTGTTTTTTCACCAGTAAAATTTCATCTTTCTGTTACAGTTCACAGGGACTGTCTACCACTGGAAGCTGCCATAAGGTAGTGCAGCCAAGCAAAATTAACCGAATTCCTGCCAACACTGGGAGAGATGATATACTGGATATTTCAGTGGCACTTCGTATGAATCCTTTGCTGTGGATCTGTTAGCTTTTTCAACACCACACCTTAAAAACTGGCTCTCTGTTTTTAAGAGCTGAAGATTTTCAGCTTTTCACAAGTGTTTTCTTTTAAACAAACCAACATTTTTCCCTCCTGTCAGAAGAAACAGATGTATTTTAGCAACTGTGATTTGGTGATAGGAAGGGCTAGTTTTAGCTACAGGCACTGGACATTTAGATGACATCAGCTGGTAACTCTTTCAGTAGTATCTAAGTCAAAAAGATGACCTGGAGAAAAAAAGCTCCATAAGTTATTACCATTCTCCTCAGGCCTCAAATCCCCTTGAACTATGCAGTTTCAGCTCTCTACAGTGAAAAAAACCCTTAAAGATTGATAATAATGACTGAGATATTGATTTATTTTTGCAAATTAGAAAGCAATTAAATATTGAATTGAGCAAGAATACAACATCCTAAAAAACGCCGTGTTCATCTGACAAATGAACATGGGTTTATTTATTCATGATAATTCTTTATAGCCGAATTCTAAATATTCATTGACAGATTTTATAAAATAAAAATGGAACGTCAATAACTATTTCTGCTAAAAAACAGAAAAATTTGGAAAGTTTGCTATTTTGTTTTCCAAATTACATTGGGTCAGTCACTATAACAGTTTTCTTCATCCCTTTCCTTCTAGTATTTCTGAACCCAAATTTTCAGAGTAAGATTTTATTTCTTTATTTACAAAATTCAGAGCAGTGAGCTACATGGACCTCTACTATGATCTTTATTCTGTTCCTATGCTATGTTTAGCAGAATGCAAGCAACTGCTATTTTAGAACTACCAATTCATCCATAACCTCAAAAAGGAAAACACTTATTAAATCTCAGTGGATCCTCTTAAAACCTAACTCTGTCTCAATGTAACTAAACTGAACGTGAATCTGGCACTTAACTACATGGCAAACAAATCATCTCTGCACTTCCTCATATACCTGCAAGGCTTAAAGTTTTAGCATTTAAACCCACCAAAAAGCTAAAAGTTAAAATATATACAATGAATGGAATTTCATATATCACTGGAATTATGGAATTTCAGAAATAAATATTCTGCAGTAAGTATTTATGGCTTCACAATAGATAAGCAAGTAAAATCTGAAAGAGCAGTATTTTCAGTATATCCTTTGGATCTCAAGTTTTCAGAAGTAATGCACAAAATTACACACGACTATGTCAATTTTCCTGTTTGGGACATTCCTTGCATCCAGGAATCAAATTATTTTACAGAAGATTTCTCATTCCTGCAGTGTATCAGATTTGCACTACTAGCAAAATTTTTTACAATGAACTCTCATGAAAGGTGCGTTGTCAATGGTTACATTTATTTCTCTACTGATCAGTACAAGAAATTTAAAAGAATGATTCATGTACGTTGGACCAAGTTTTAAACTAGTTTTTAAAAGATTTTAAAAGATTTTGTTCTTATTGGTAAATCCATAGATGAAAGGGTATATAAATGGCTCTTTGTCGTCCTTGTGGACAGAAAAGAGCAGAGTCTTTCTGAGTTCTTCTAAATTACAGACACCTGTTATAATGCTGCTTAGTCACCTTCAGTTTTCTGTGCTATCACATTCTCCTGGACTGCCAACAGATTTAATTCTCATAAGACTCTGTGTTCTACACTTTCTTGGTTTGGCCCACTGAAAGTGCGAACATACAGCCATTCTGTGCAAGTCTGGCTGCTCGAACCAGGGGTAGAAAACACACAATGAGGGTGTCTCAATCTTTGCTGTGGCTGCTGTGTGTGTCTTCACGTTCTTACCATAACCCTGTTGTTGTCCTGGATAGCCTTGTTGGCCAGGATATTGCTGCTGTTGTGGTGGATAACCCTGCTGCTGGGGTGGTCCTTGATATGCATCTTGCTGCTGACCATATTGCGAGTTTCCTGTAAGATGATTGCAAGAAAGCAAAAACTTATAAAGATACCTATTATATTATTTTTTCCTTCTAAGATGCACAGCCAACAACACAAGAACAAAATGAAAACGCAATACTGATTTCAAAAACTGAACAAAACAAAGAAAACTCAAACCAAACAGAAGGAACTCGGCCAAACAAACTGCAGTTAAAGCCAATTTTGCAAAGTTGAACTGCAGCATTTTCAGCATCTCTGCCAAACACGCGTTACATTTACTGGAACATCACAGTCATAAGATCATGACTATGCTAAATAAAATGAAAAAAAAAAAAAAAAAGACAAAATTAAGGACAGCTACAAGAGCACAGACTAGCTACACAAGATCAGCAAGCTGTTTCCTAATGGCACTATAATTATACAAAATATATACACACACAAAAAGATATACAACTGAACCAACAAATTCATGTTTAAATAAAAATTTCCATTGAGGTAAAAAAAAAAAATCTCTAGAGTGTTTTAGTCATTTTACTGTTGTTAGAAATGGCAAATTGTGGTTATATTTTTAGGTGTTTGCAAGAAATTATTCTGAAGGCTTCAAGTTCCCTGCCATTTTCAAGACAGCCAGCAACTAGCATTCTACAAGAGCTTTGCATGGGTATAAGTTGTGTCGTGTGAGAATTTTTTGTTCCCGTTGCGGGTGGGGAGGAAAGGGAATGTATGTGCGTATGTGTGTGAAGGTATATAGATACCTCCTTCGTAGTAATGTTGTGAGGAATCCTCATAAGGCCTATCGTAGCCTTGTTCAGGATACGACGGTTGCTGATAACCGTAATCATTATGACCTACATCAATTCGACAAGAGACAGGAAGAAACGTTAATGGCCTCTGAGTGAAAACCCTAAAAATATTTCATTTCTCAGAAAAATGAAAAAAAAAAGAAAAATTTCAACTGGATATACATGAGGAAGAATTTTCAATTGCACTAGCCAAAGACTTATTAATATGATTTCCTTTCATATTGAATTAACATGTGATGGGGGGGGACAGGGAAAAAAGGTTTAATGCAGTAGTTCTAGCAGTATCACAGCAAGGGATGGTCTTAACCTTCTGATAATCCTTTTTTGGGGGAGTGGTGGGGGAAAGTACTTTATCTTTCACTCAAAAAAAAAATGAAAGCATTTAGGCCTTTCACATGTAAATAACCTGAATTAAATTAGAATGAACAAAGGAAGCAATTATCATACTTTGTCTAACACCTGTTCTGCTGATCTCCAATTCAAAAGCATATGCTAAAAGCAGTGTGAAATATAACAAATAAAGCTCAACGAAGTTATGCACCAGTCTACATTGAATTCTGCTTTTAAGTGACAGAAAAATAACATTCTCAAGGTTTTCCCTACAAGCAGAATTCCTACTTAAAGTCTTAAGAAAACTTTTCCTCTTACTCTCCAGTCCTGAGTAGATTCATCACAAACTAACCCTCCTATTCAGAGACTACAGGCATCTCTGATTAAGAAGCCAATAGATGCAGTAAGCACCCCACGTGTTGTTGGTTTTAGCACAAATATATTTTGTCTTACAAAAGATAAAAATACATCTTATTGCTAACTTGGTCAAGAAAACAAGCCAAAAGTTTGTTTACATTTGAAATTTAACTACAGAAATTTGGAATAAAATTTTGAAATAAAAATAAGGAAAGGAGAAAACAGTTCCAAACTTCAGGTGATCTTTGTTATTAGTTCTATAACTGTACCATACGTCACTGACTGAATCTTATATGAATGCATAATCACTAAAAGAAATCTTAAAACATATTGTATTTGCATTCTGTGTAAGAGTAATAATGAAGTAATGATAAAGATGACTCTTTACAAGAAGTAGGTCATAGAAGTGATCTGTGTTGCCACAGAGTTCTTGATGGTAACACCAAATTGCCCTTACTAGAGTAAATTGCTGTAATCATTTAGTGTTCCAAATAAATGTTCCAAAATAAAAGCCTTGATAAGTTAATCTAAGTTGTAAAATAACTCTGCACATACATCTTCAATTCACACAGGTAAGCTTGTACAGATGTGTCTTCATGTATCTTAAAACCAAACTAAAGGAAATTAAATTCAAACAACTAAGTTGTGTCCCTTTGTTTGCAATGAGTAGTTGCTTTGGCAATGACACAGTTTTGCTCTGCATACATTTTTAAAACACTAACATATACCACATCCTTGGACTTCATAAGATACCATTAAGTTGCACACATAGTTATCACAGTAGTCACAAATCAGCATCTTTGTTCTCCCGGTCTCTGCTCAGCCTGAAAACAAATTAATTTCAACTTTTCTAACTTATAACACAATCCAATAGCCTTCAGCACTGTATATTCCAAGAGGCAGGAGGAATGATGTTTAGCAGAATGCAAGCAACTGCTATTTTAGAACTACCAATTCATCCATAACCTCAAAAAGGAAAACACTTATTAAATCTCAGATTTATGAAATTCAAAGTTTCAGTCTTGTCTTGAAAGCACTGGGGGAATACCTGAAGAGGATCCACAAACTCTTCAGGGCAGGGACCGTTTCATTCCTACATAGAAATTAAACTAAAGGCCCACACCATAGCAGCAATAACACATTTGTACGACTTACATGAAAACTAAGTAATACTAAGTCAAAAAAACCAAGAATATTTATAGAAAAGCCACATCTTTTTAGCAAGTTTTTTTAGTTCAATAGAACTTTTAATAAAAGGATATCGCCCCCTCTCTTATAGAAAATAAATTTATCTCAATCATACTAGATACACCAAGGGACTCTCCATACTTTTAGACAGACCAATTATTTTAATTCATTTTGAAATACTACAACTGTTGTTAAGAGTTTCAAATAGGAATAATACAAATTACATGATGGAAGTTTCAAATTTAATTAGTCATAGTAATTTAAACTCTAGTAACAATTCTGAATTTGGAAGGTTTTGTAAATGTGAGGTATGATATCCAATTACTATTCTTGCCTCATCCCCTAATTTTGGGCATATGACTACATTAGTATTGGGCAGGTATAGAAAATGGGAAAGTTAACATTTATGAGAGATTACCATCAGGGTAATATTGCTGGTTCATGCCTTCTGGAGGACCTTGTCCACCATGACTGTATTGGTCCCCATAATAGTCTTCCTGGCCTGAGTACTGCTGTGGTGGGCCTGAAAAACCACAACCAGTCAATACGTAAATAACTTGTTTTCTCTGTTATAAAGCCTGCTAATGTCTGATTTTAGTATGAGAAATACTTCTCAAATGTATTCCCCACCCATACTGTTGCAACACAGACAATATATGTAATTGGTTTAATTAAAAAAAGAAACAAATATATCTATATATACACATACAGTTGTTTAGCAGCACTAGACTGAGAACATACATATCAAACTGCAGTTTTGAGCTGAGTTTAGGAATGGGTATAACAAAGGTATTAAAATAAAATTATTACTTGTCAAAAAGGAGTGGAAAGGTAAAAAAAAAAAAAAAAAAAAAAAAAAAAAAAAAA
>VXAU01002188.1:671840-706626 GCA_013399695.1 Formicarius rufipectus
AAAAAAAAGAGAAGCAATATTGTGGAACATTGTTCCTTCTTTTGCAATTGAGTTAATTCAGAACCAAGCAGATACTCTTTTCCTTTAAATATCAAAACAGAATTCTGCATCAGCATATCTGAGATGCATAATTTCAGAATGCACAATCTCAGAAAGAACCAAAAAAGAAAAAAAGAGAAATATTTGTCTTCACATTTCATGGTGATACCAGTAATCTCCTGCTGCGAGAATCACACTTGAAAAGAGTAACAAAAAGAGTGTGCAAACAAGGTCTGTCAACACCAAATGATTTGATCAAAATTTGGTGTAAGCAAGCAAGGTAAAATGGTTTTGAAAATGGTTATTTAAAATCCATGTAAATATAGTGATGTGAATTCCTACCTTGCTGTGGTGGCCTGTATGGAGGGATCTGTCTCTGACCCATCATGTGATTTCCTTGGTTAACTTGGCCCATCATTCCCATCGGTGGCTGCTGCCCCTGGTAGTGCTGGCCACCTGCCTGTGGCATGTTGTATTGCTGGGAGGGAGGCTGCTGGTGCATCATTGGACCTGCAAAAGGACAAGTAGCAAAAGTGTTAAACATACAAAAATTATTTATGATTAAATCTTTCCAAAAGAACATGGAAAACCCAACCTTTAAAAATGGACCAAAAAAAGGCTCTGGATTTCTAGTGCTCTCAGTAAGCATTTGTTGTTTCTGGAACTATGCAAATGCAGGCAAGCAATTCAGTAACCAAACTACAAAACAGAAGTCAGCCTAAATAGGTTTGCTTTTTACATTTTTGTTTTGGTTTTGTTTGTTTTTTTGTTTTTCAAAACCACAGACATTAGTTTACACATACACAAAGGCAATCAAAACACTTCTATCACTTTTGGTTTGTTTGTTTTAAAAAGCATCTTCAAAAAAAGTGTAGGGGAAAACATGATGGCAAAATCTTGGTAAGTCATAGAAAAATTATTTAACATTTGTTAAATCCTCAGGGCATAGTTTTAATACACATGTAGTTGTTGTTATAGTCCATCAACAAGCCACTGAGCTGTTACCACAAAATGAACAACTTTATTTAGCCCATAAAGCCAAACCACACATACCAGTCAGGCAATCATACAACTGGCACACACAAAAAGCCCACAGGAACACATTGTGCCACCCACCACTGCACAATCCTAAGCAGACTGTAACAAAAAGAATCTTCCATAAGAAATTGCACCAAGTTTCTATGAACCACAGGAAGAGACCAAGAGAGATCAAGTACTGTCCATATTTTATCAACTGAGAAAATCTGATTAAGGTTGTACTTGGAGAAATGCAAATTTCAGTAATGAAAACAGACAGTTAAAGAGCACCCTACTGACATCAAACAGCAAAGAAAATGATGATTACACCATTTCATTATATGAGATTGCAGGTTAGATGGATACAACGTTTAACAAAGCGCAGTTTCTGTGCTTCTTCTGTAGTACCACTTCAGAAAAAGAGTTGTTCCAGTATTAAAAGTAAGAGGAGGAAAGAGTTATGACAAGCAGTTAAACTTTTTAAACAACATATTTTTATTATCATCATCATCATGGATAGGCTTCGTGAACGAAGATTTGGGAGAGCTCTACCCATGCTTGCTGCAAGGACGCTGATGGCTGATAAGGCTGATGCGAGATAGGCAAGTCTGGTTGCAAAAGGCACAGTAGGAAAGTCTCCGTAGGTGGTACTGTCAAGGCACAGTTCTTTGTGTGTTGTCTTTTGTCCTCCAGACTGATTCTGTGTGCATATTTTTATAGTATTTCACTAATTCAAACCATTTAACACATACTGCACACTTCACAGAGGTGAAACCCTAAGCTTTTTTTGCCTTTTTAAAAAATAACTTATTTTATAAACTCTAAGACAACAAATAACAAGTCTCATTATAACCCCAAATAAATCACAACGCCAGACTAGCAAAGCCACTCCTAAATGCCAACTCAGGAGAAAAAGGAAGGTATCAGCTACTTTTCTGTTTACTACATTTTGCTATTCCATGTAGTATTTTTAAATAAGTAGGTGCTGGAGCACAAGCAGAAAGTCCTGCATGAAACTACAGCATGGGAAAATTATCTAGATACAGTCAATAGTGACAATGGATTTATAGAAGCAAAAGAGTACACAGTCACTTAGATTCTATGTGGGGTTATGAGGGAAAGTTAAGACAAATTAATTAATTGTGTGAATTCAAAGTGCTTTAGTTAAATCCCATTAAACCCCTGTGTGGGATCTCTCAGTGAGAAGCAAAGTGGCCTAAGCTTCGTTTTACTCTGAAGATATATTGGCCACACTTAAGATCCAGTTATTCTTCTATCCTTTGGCATGGAATGCTTCTGTTTTGAAGTTTCCTACTTTAAAGTGAAAACATAGACTTAAATCAATATGTATTTATTTTTCACTTGGTAAAAATATATTTCGTTTTTTTATCTTCTAAACAAGTAGGTAATTTAGATTATTCCACTTCCCTGCTCCTCTGTTTGGAGGTACTGAGAATCATTATGCAGCCTTGAAAAAAAATAAAAACTTGTTGTCATAATATTCCTAGATCTCAAGAAAGCTTGTTAATTAACAATATTAATATTAGTCACAATACAATGTGATAAAATGTGTTGAGTCCCCATGGTGCCATGTAGAGGTTTTCTGTTTGCTTTTTAAATTAGAACTTCATTAACGCGTTGTAGAGCCACAATGAGAATTCACTACCTTGTGTCTGGCTGTGTGTTGTGCTCATAACAGAGCCCCTGGCTTCCTTCCAGTTTGGTTCACATCTCTCTCTTATTAAGAAGACACCTATAAGAACCACCATGGTCCCTATTATCTCATGGAACATAAAATCATTGTATACAGTAGTTTTGAGAGGCGAGGGAACTCTGAATTTGTCCTTTCGAAAAACCAAGCCTACAAGAAAGCGACATTTTTTCATTACATAAAATCCAAAATCTCAGTTAAAAACATAAGACTATTAGTTCATTATCTAACTGGACCTGGAAAAACCTGAGAAGTGGGCCAAGAGAACAGAAAGAATTTCAACCAGTCCAAGTGCAAGGTGCTGTATCCTGGTTTGGTGCAGTCCAAGACAAGACTACAGACTGGGGAAACTCACTGAGAGCAGAACCATGGAGAAAAAAAATCGGGGGTTCTCATGGGTGAAAAGCTGGACATGAGTAGGCAGCATGTGCTCACAGCCCAGAAAGCAAACCATGTCCTGGGTTGCACCAAAAGCAGCATAGCCAGCAGGTCAAGGGAGGTAATTATCTGCCCTCTACTCTGCTACAATGAGACCCCACCAGGAGTACTCCATCCAGCTCTGGGATCCCCAGCACAGGAAAAACATGGACCTCTTTGAGCAAGTTCAGAGGAGGGTCAATAGGATGATGAGAGGGATGGAACCTCTCCTGCCTTCAAAGACAGACTGAAGTAGCGTGAAAAAGAGAAGGTTTCAGGGAAACCTCACTGTGGCCTTCCAGTACCTTAAGAGGACTTATAAAAAGAAGGGAGAGGGACTTTTTATACAGGTAGACAGCGACAGGACAAGGGTGATAATGGATTTAAATTGAAAGAGGGTAGGTTTAGGCTAGACCTTAGGAAGAAATTATTTACCACCAGGGTGTGTATGTATGGCTAGACTTCGCCAATGAAGATTTGTGACAAGCCTGGGTGATGAAGCACTGAACAAGTTGCCCAGAGAATCTTGTGGATGCCCCATCCCTGAAAGCGTTCAAGGCCGAGTTGGATGGGGTTCTGAGCAAGGTGGGCTAGTTGTAGAAGTACACAGAGGGGGGGGCTGGAACTACATGATCTTTCAGGTTCCTTCCAACCCCATTCTATGATTCTGTAATACTTTCTAGTATTTGTAGCAATTGTTACTGCAACCCTTTTAAAACACAGCTCTTTAATGTTCAATCAGGTCAAAATAAGCTATACTTGGTGGAAGTTATACTCTCTTCCAGACTTGAGATAAGACTTTACATACAAAGTTAACAAATTTGCCTGCTGCAAGAGAATGCTAGCTGCTTTCAAAAGCTCTGCATAGAAATTATTATTAATTTTTTTTTTTTAATTTCTGGAACTATTTATTCCAGAGAGGACAAAGTATCTGATTTGTACACAGTTAAAAATGAATCCCAAGAAAATATTGTGTAGGATTATTTCTGTAAAATATGTAAGTACACAAGTAGATTATTTGATTTACAAGAAATTATTTAAACTTTGGTAGTACAAAAGCCCTGTAAATGTTTCTGTATGTTCAGAAGGCAGTCTTCACACGTCAGTGCACTGGAAGTATTCCTGGAGTAAAAGTCTGAAGATGCTTAGTAGTAATACTGCTGTATTACTGCTGTAATACTCCTGTGAGGAGCACAGGCAATTTTGGTAGTCATTAAAATGGCATTTGAAAATTGCATGATGTAGATGCAGATCAGTCTTACGTGGTAAGTGAATATATAAAGGAAGCCAGACAACAGGTGAAAACTGAACTGCTTACTGTTCAACTTAACTAGTCTACATTATCAAGAATACACCATGGTTTTGTTTAGTAGGTGTAGATAACTTTGAAATGAGCAGTTGAGGGGAAAAAAAAAACCCTCCTCATGCTCTAGCCAATATCTCATATGGAGGCCTCATGTATGGGGAAGAAAAGGTATGTGGATTTAAGCAAACACGGGCTACAACCTGATCTTCCTGTAGGTGCAGTGATCCAGTGGCAGTCTCCTGTCAAGGACTAAAGAAAAGAGACAACCTAGTCTTCACATGTGAAAGATAAACAGAAACGCAAACTAAAAGTAGGTCCCAGATAAAGCTAACAAATCTGAGATCAGAAGTGCACTGAGGATGAAAAAGCTGCAGAAAAGTTTAGCAGTTTAAAAACATCTCAGCATTGTCCCTTCTCCTGAAACTCACATACTGGTGGTAAATGGCTGGTGATAACTGGCTATGAGACGAGAAAATAACTGATATGGTTGAAACTTCTGAAGAAGCAGGGAAGTGAGGAACCACACTCACAGATTAACTGATGACTGCTGTCCTGACTGCTGAGCTATGAGAAGAGGTATGACCAAAAAGCAGCAGTACAGAAACTATTACTTCTTCAGTCTTCAAAATTATGTTGATCTTGTTGCTCAGAGGTCTATTCTTTAGGCATTTCACAATGTGTACTTGTACTGATAAAGCAACTGGATATCCACATCTGGAGTAGCAGCAAAGTCCACCATGTCAGACTTATCAGGGTAGATCATGTCATTGTGTCCACTGTTCCAAAAATAACAAAATACATACCACTGTACCAGCACTCAGTGAAACTTCCTTGCTCTTTCTTTACATGTTTACGAAAAAAATGCTTGTTTTTAAACATAGGTGAGGGTTCTAACTCTTGTGAGAGCCACCTGAGAAACTGTAGGGTAAATTTAGTTTGGCAAATGCTACAATTCAGATGTACTTGGTCAAATGAAACACTTAAACGTGTTTAACATGAGAGGCAGTTCGAACACTATCTCAAAACTTTTTGCTACTCCTAATGCATGACCTAGGCCACAAATTAAAGACAGTAGACACTTCTCCACAAGGTTCTCACCTCAAACTATACTGCAATTTGGGTATCATTTAAAAGAACAGTACATAAAAAGTCATACAAAAATTCCTTAGTTACCAATATCTTTTGTGTTTTACATTAGAGAAGACAGATGAAAGAACAAGCTCTGTGGCAGCTGTTTATATCTTGGTTTTTCATGACAAAACTAGAGAGTCTTCTACAGCTAGATATCCTACAAATCCAGTTAGAGCACAATGGCATTTCAGAATGCGGTGGCAATTTTACTTCCCTTTAATACACTAGATGTCAAAAACATTGAGACTGCCTTGCTTTCTCCATGACATCTTGACTACAGTAAACAGTCAATGGGAATTAACAGATGGCAAGACATTCACAAAAGGTATTCAATCTCAGAAATCTCTTTATCCTGGTCTGTTATATCCTGAATACATTTATATTTCAGCTAACATTGGATGTTCCTGTCTTTATGCTCCTTTTTTAATGTGGACAACAAAAGAACGGGAATCTGCACCTGCCTCATCTCTGCTGTCTCCATGATATCCTTATATTTGCTTCTAAGTAAAAGACCTCTGAAATTTTAATGGATTTTTTTTTAAAGTTTATATAAATGAAACTGTCACTGAAAAAAAATCTCAGCACCAGATTTGACAAGTGGTCTGGAAATGATGAGTCAACATAATTTTCTCTTTTAGTATTCACCTGTTAAAAGTAACCTAGTTTCCCTCCCATACCCCATGCAACATATAATGCTCATTAAATACAGACTGGAAGTTTGGCAACTTTGCTTCAAGCACTTCTGGGAAGGGAACAGAATCCTAGCAAAAGGATCTGAGAAACACAGTCTGTGAGATGCTCAAGCTATAATTTCTTGGTCCTTACTTTTCAAGTCTATTAATTCTACTGTTTAATATTTTTCTCTGACTGTGAAAGAGATGTTCCAGGTAAATAAGAGGAATTTCCATCTAAGTTTCAGGTTTCAGAAAAACCCCAGGCATACCTCTCCTCTGAAAAGTCAAAAATTTACAACCCTTGAAATTTTTTGTTCAACCTAAGCAGCTTCCCATACAAAAGAAAAAGTGCATCCATAAGAAAGGAGTTTCTTCCACACTGACTCAGTCCCTGCTGCTTCCTATCTTTTCCTAAAAGGTAGCCGTATTTCTTGCAGATGTCCCAGTTTGCTATAATAGCTTTTTAATCAAGAGTCATCTACAGAATCTTCCGCTTAAAACATTCTGCTTCCTAAGCCCAAAATTACTAGAGGTCCTCTTTTAACTTGACTATGTATGATTTTATATATGGTGTTGATTGACACCATGAAAACTTTGCTTCTCATTTAAGGTATTCCTCTGGCTAGTATTTGATAAACTAGTGCAAATCAATGACTACAAAGTACAGACAGAAAGTAAAGGCAACAATGGGTTCTGTTACTATGCANCGACTTCCATATTTTGTTTCCTCCTAATGGTTCATGTGAAGTGCCATGCCTAGTCAAATACTGAAGACAGAATTATTAATTTACTCACAGGTTTTCTTATGGCACCCGTAAGTAAAATGTCCAAATCTTTATAATGAATATACTTTCACAACACTCGTTTGAAATCAGATGGTATAATAATCTTACCATCAGATTCATTCCCCTACAGATGAGGAATCCGCGTAGGAAAGATTAAGGTCAAAAACATCGACTAATTTTTAACAGCTAACTTGAGATGCTAAGACCTCGAGGAATATTTAGCATTATATTTAGCTACTGCTGTTACTAACTGGCAGATGCAGCAGGGTCTCTCATTTTCAGTATGGATCACCCCTTTAAGACAAAGAAACAAAGAATGATTTGGGGTTCACAAATGTCTCCTGACAACAATCATGAGGTTCAGAAATTTTGGTTCATTTCTGTTTCTGAATTGTAGTTAAGAAATATTACCAGTTAAGAAATCTTTTAAGTCACAATCTGCTTATTCGATTTTTGTTAAACTGCACTAAGTGCACTTTGTAGAAGCTCATTTTTGTATCTTCACTTAGATTAAAAGCCTGCCATATCAATGTTTGGCTGAGACCTCTGCCCAGCCTGACTGGAGCTCAGCTACCTATTTAAATCTCTCACAGTCTCACTGATTCCTCTGTCATTCTCTGCCCTGCTGTCTTGGAGTCACACAAGAGTGAGGATAAAAAAATACTTCCTCTGATTTGTCAACAGATTTCAATATACATGTAAAAACTAAGATTAGAAAATGGAGGAAATTTACAAAGCAGACCCGACATGGAATAATCTTAGGTCAAAAACCTTCGCTACCAACACATAACAAACATGCACATCTTTGGACTTAGATTTCCTCCCGTTGATATCTGAAGCAGCATTTTCATTTAACCCTTGCTTGCATAACAAACAAGTTTCAAAGCCTTGCTCCAAAGCAAAGGGTACCTGCACTCATACATTTACACATGAAGTCCTCTATTTACTAATGTTTTAGGGAGATATTGAAACATTTTGAAGGATATAGTATTTCATGACACTGTCAGAAACAGCTCTACTTCTGTGAAACTTCTGGAAAAAAAAGAGAATCAGTCTTGTAGCAGACATTTGGAATGGAAAAAGTCTCAGCCTAAAGGGTCAAAATCTGGCAGAATCAGAGGTAAAAATGTGAAAGCATACTGTGGCCCTAAGTGAGGGCAACAGTACCACTGTTGTAGTTAGAGATTTTGCTCTTGTTCTTGAACCTATGATTTGGCTATTTTTTCAGAACAGAAACCTTTTAAGTATCTTTTTGTCTAATTCCTAACGAGCAGTTTTCAAGTTTGACAGAGTACTGAAAATACAGTTGAAGAATATTACAAGGAATAGTAAAGAACACTAGTCTGAGGCCGAATCATCACTACTCCTAAATTTTAAGTCACTCATACATAATTATTTGCTGTAGAGTGACTCAGTAGATGGCTCCCTCACATATACTGCTACATAATTATTGCTCTACTCTCCAACTAAGAAATCTGAACTGAGCAGGCACAGGACTTTTCCAAAGCATCATACATTTACAATATTACTTCTTTGTGTATTGCCCAGAATACACAAGTAACTTATCAGTTCAGAGAGACAGTCAAAAATATTCCCACTTATGATGTGGCACTCTGATATATGCCTATCTTTCGTTTCCTCTGCTGTTGTATTTTAAGAAAAATGCTATTAACAACATGGATGATGAACTTAAGATTTCCCACTTTCTCTACTGGTTAGAAAAGTGTAGAAACAGCTTCTTCATCATGACTTAGTTTTGGTCTCTCATTAAGTTAGCCTTTTATCTGTTTTGAACCTTCCTGTGATCTAATAATCAAAACAACCAGTATGACCTGGTCTGTATACCTTAGGAACATTTGGTATCTACAACATTAAAATGTGGAGCTTGGTCTTCAAAGAGAGTGCTCTGCAATAAGATCTACCTATGCCACTTGGAGGTTATTTTTTCTACAGTGACCAGGGAGAGTGCCTTAGAAAGAAACTCATGTTCTTCTACAGCATCAGAAAAGAAATTAAAACCTGGACTCAAGTCACATTTTTCAGCTAATATATCTACAGAAGTTCATACATACAGGGGGAAAAAAAACACATACTTGCTGCAAACATGGCAGAAGCACTTTTTAAAAAAAATTCTGCCGTATGTCTTCTAGCAGGTGCCATATCCAGATCCAAAGTAGTAACAGACAAGCTGAAAATACTGCTTTCCGACTTGTAAAGCACATTTATGAGAATATGCAGCACATATACAACTAAATAATTTGCTGTGCTGTGACTCTTATGCAATATTTTAATTCTGCAGTGTCCTTGCACTTCAACAAGAACATCAATGCATGATCAGTTTATTCAGTGGAAATATCCTAGATACAAAATTAGTTTTGATTTTTACTATATACACAAGGACATCTCATGAAAACAGTAGGCAGTAGATTTGTTCCTTCCTTTGTTTTACTTCTCTAAGATTAAAAGACATTCCACGCTAAAACAGCATGAAGAAAAAACAAGGATTAATTAGGTATAAAAATCTGAGGGCTACCTGACTAATTTTTCAAATTACCCAAGAGACTTAATAGCAGAGATGTATTTTATCAACTTGAATGGTAAGAACACTTAGCTACAAGCGTGTAAAGTCTGAAAGAGATGAACAGTAGTTGAAACTTGTAACTGATGAAAGCATACACATTCCTAGATTCTCACACAATACCCAAAAACAGTTCAATATCTGCAAATACATAGTCACAGATACATGGGAGAAAAGAGAATCCTCCAAACATAGATTTAAATGCATTTAGAGAAGGAAACATACAAAATTAGCCCCTTAAAAAATGTCTTTATCTGAGATGTTTTCTTTTTACAGAAGTAACAAGTACCTCACTTACCTTGGTTTGGTTGCATATTCATATTTGGTCTGGGACCATAGTTGCCCATCGGCTGTCCCTGGCTCATAGTCATCTGATTCTGCACTGGCATACTCTGTGATGATGGCACTGAGTGATTATAGCCACCCATTGACCCATGGCTACTTGAAGGCATGTTCATGGAACTGTTTGTCATATTGAGCTGGTTAGGTCCAGGTCCTTGCATAGGCATATGGTTCGGTCCTTCAGAAAGAAAACCGGGAAAAAAGGTTCTACGTTAAGCATTGTTAAGCAAGCAAATACAGTCATACTGAATCACAAAACTAAGTAAAAGTCATTAAATACAATTACATTAAAACAAACTAAAACATAGTTTGCATGATTTCCCCACTTCAAAAATAAAATGTTAACAATCAAGTTCAGTTCTACTACGCAATACATTTTCTTTTGTTGACCAGCTGAAAGGCATAAATAATCATATTGCTCATCTTCTAGCCTTATCACACAAAAAACTAGTCTCTTTAGTATTCACACAAAACCCCCTGAATTTCAACCTGAATTGCACAAGACCAGTATAACAGCCAGCTTGGTATCTACACCACAGCTGTAACTCCTAAATAGCTGGAACATTTCTGTGTACTCAAACTTCTATCGTAGATGCTTTTCTGACAGTAATGGTTAATTTTTATTTTGAAACTCAGGCAGTGTTGACAGCGTACAACTACACAAAATCATTGAGACATTTTGGTTGTACAAGACCACTAACATCACCAAATCCAACCACAAACTTAACGCTGTCCAAGTGTTAAGTCTACCACTGAATGCTAACTCGGGCTGTGACTTTCACCTAAATGACTATACAGTCACCCATAAAAGAGAAAGAAAGAGGACAAACACTCCATGGAGTCCCTGACAGAACAGCAAAAGTTTTTATGGAAAGCCTGTAAGTCAATCTCATTCGTCTACAGAGCTGCTTTAATGCTCCTGTAGATAAAAATCTAACCAAAAGTTTTTTATTGCAAGAAGACAACTCCTGAGTTTATCTTCAGAGAAAGGAATGAGAATAAATCATAGTACTAAGACTTTTTTTTCTTGGATGCTTCAATCATGACGTTTTAAAAAGAATGACATGTAAATGGAAAGTATTATGTGACCTTTGTTGGCAAACACTGTTATCACCTTTCCCGTACGTAAGTAGAACAGCCTTGGAAATCAGAGAAAGGTGTGAAGAAAGGAACAAAGCAAACATCTTACAGACATGTACTGCATTTTTCCTACTTCTAATTGAGGTGGAAAATTTCAAAACAATAGAAAATCATCAACACTTTTGATTTGTAAAGGAACTGCCATTGCAGTGATTCAGCTCACATGTGACCATCCATGAGTACAATAAAAATGGCTGCAGGCATATTTAACATTTTTGAACATATGGTCTACAGCCAATATTCTGCAACTATATTTATAAATTAGTAGGGTGGCAGATGATTACTGGAAGGACAGACACCAAATTATCAGCTTAATTTGTGAAGATGCAAAGGAAAAGCAACCTGTTCATGTACCCGTAAGGGCAACAACATCTTTTCACCTTTTATTTCCCCTCTTCCTGTCAACACAGGCTGGATTTGCATTTTTCTCTGAACTAAATCTACTCTCAATGGGTATTTTAACAAGTACAAACATTATAATATCATCTGATCAGTTTACTCATTGTTTTAGTTGGGATAGGTGAATAGCTGCTAGGACTATGATCAGTAAGAAATTAGTAAGAGGTGTGACTGGATGTAACTATGACAAGTGAAAAAAGTAAATGAAATGCAAGGCTAATGCACCACACAAAGAGCTTATGAAGATATGCACAGCCTGAGTATATGACAGACTAAGTCCGTAAACAAGGCAAATGTTGGTATGCACAGCTTTCATCAAGAAGATGCTACTACTGCTAAACATGCCACGTGTCTTCTGTTAAGCTACAAAACTCTTAATAAGAAGAATCTAAGAGAAACTATGCAAGTAGAATTGTATGAAGGCAGTGATTTATGTATTTCCCAGTGGAAATAATTAAAAAAACCAAACAAAACCCCAACAAAACCAAACCAAACAAAGAAAACAAAAAACAACAAACAAACAAAAAGAAAGGGAAAAAAAACTCAAACAAATGCCACATACCTCTGCCTTCAGAGGTAAACAGCTTCCCAGGTCCTGTCTTGGCTAAAGAAATAACTACACTAATCTAGGGTAGAATGAAGGCAGAAATAAGGACATAGAGCAGCACACAAGGTCAGAGACAATACAAACTGACCTGCAAACACAAAGGTGCAGAGGAAAAAGAACAATGATTAATGAACACAGCTACCAAAGCCAACACAAAGAAAGTAAGTTTTAAAATATCTTTATCCTCTTGCCCTTTTCAAGACACCTTACTGATATGAACACATAAACTTATTTTGTCAAGAAAAGTGAAAAAGCTGGAAAAGGTATCACATGTGCAGCTCACTGCTCCTGCAAAACGAAGTGAGCAAAGATGGCTGAAATGCACAAAGGTAGATCCATCACAAATACAGAAAAAGTAACTCAGTGAATAGGATTATGACCACAACAGAGAACCACAGATGCCTATACTGTCCTCTCTTCAATTCAACACTACCTAGCCGTGTAATAGTGAGAACATGAAGACAATTTAATTATGCAAAAGTGAGATGGTCTCTAATCATGAGCTCAATCATGAATGTATTCTGAATTAAAGTTATGGTGAAGAAATCTCCCTCCTGTAGCAGCAAGCAACTATTGTAGAGCTGCTAGAAGACTACTTTCTTAATTTCTTTCCTAAGAAAACAAAGGAACACACAGACTTAGTGCCAGAAAGTCAGAGCCTGGGAGCAGTTTTGTTCCCTTCTGACTAAAGGAAGAAATTATCAATAACAGATTTTAAAGAGATAGCCAAGCACACGGTGGAATAAGTTTTTAAAAACTGGTGATGTAAGAAGCAAAATGAGGAAGGCAAAAATCATTCCAAGAGATGCAAAAATAAAACATCTTCTCTAAAAACACTTGTTTCCACTTCCCATCTTGGGTAGCACCAAAACAGGAGAAAGAACTCCTAAGAAAAAGCTGTCACATGAAATGTCAGGCATGCTTATTTTCTGTGGTCAAAACCAGGGGGTTTGTTAGTGAGAAGCCAGAAGACAAGGACAGACAAAAAGCTCAGACCATAGTATCAGCCTGCAAATAAAAAATAATACAAACTTTAAAAAAGATTCTTTTTATAGTTTGCCAAAGTAATTCATGGGGTTCTCCTGCACATAAGGAAAAAAAATTGATTTTCATTTTTATATGAATACATGATATAGGAAGAAGAGAAGAGGAATGAAATACACACTAATGAGACACTAAATTACTAGCTGCACTTTAAAGTAACTGCTTTAAATGCTTTACTAATTAGATTTTGTGTATAATAAAGTCAGCAGAGTAAGTATCTACCTTCACTATAAACAGAAGTCCTTTTTCCTCTTAACCATTTACGAACACCACCTTAGCTCCAAAAAGCCATACAGCAGACTAAGTGCATTTAAGCCTACATTTGCAGGAAGAAAAAAGAACTTTGAGGAACTTGTGGGTAACACACAAACACGTGTCATTCAGGAAGGTCACCTACCAATGCCAGGACAAAGGTCATAAAACCCTACAGCTGGTCTTAACTTTCAACATTTTATATGGAAAAACAAGCTCAACATTCAGGAAGGTAACTTGCCACCAGCACAGCTCAGTTCTTCATCTCCTTCCAAACCCAGACCACCCTTACTTTGCATCACACAACCTCACAAAGTAACTCTTCAGACGGTAATTTATTCAGTTCTTTTAAACCTCTCCTCAACCCTTCTGCCCACATTCAGGTCTGTGGAAGCCACTGCTCAGGTAAGACCTTCCAGAAATCCTTAGCTGGCTTTTTTAAGAGCCTGCATTTTATTTCTTCCAGGCTGGTCAACTTGTTTTTGTCAACCCTGGATTCTCTCAGTTTACATATTAGCAATTTTATTCCTGTTAGATCATCTCCTCAGATATTTAAGGTTTTGTATCTGGTCTCTACTAAGAAGTATCTAGGTAACTTCAGAGTAAATGCCCTACAATAAAAAAGCAAATCCTTACACTGCAAAAATTATTAGAAATACATCTCTGTGAAATACAAAGGCTCACATGCAGGTGAACTAACAAACACTTAAAAAAATATGTGTAATTCAGCTATACATTTAACAAGATGATTCTGCCTCTCTTTATCTAATATCTACCTATGAAATGATTTTAGCATGCCTTTCCAATATTAGAGATGTCCTCATCCTAAGCTGTTTATCTTCACATCCTCAGAAATGACTTCTAACTGAGAAGGAAAGAACAGACATTAAAAAAAAGGATTATGTTGGAAGAAAGGCCAATTAAAGCTTAGTTGGAAACTGTATTTAAGTACCTGTGTAGGGGAATACCAAAACAAACCTATTTACTTTTCACATATTTTCATAAAAGCTCTTTTCTTATTCTACCTAATTACAAAGTATGTATAAGGAGTGACTTTTTTTCCCCCATGGCTCTGTGGTGAAGTCATTATGCTCACATTGTGACTTAGTAATCCTTCTCCTTGGAAAACATCACTATAATAACAATAAAACCATTACACTTGAGGGTCAAAGAGACTGATTTTTGAGAGGCAATGGTATTCTCCATAGGAACTGATGGATTTAGGACTCTACAATTAGAATATCTCTGCTCTACTTAGGGAGCAGCATGTATTGCTCTTTACACTTCCAAATGCAGACCACGACCAACATGTATGATGAAACTAACTTCTTCTCTAGGTCTATTATTACACTTCTTACACAGAGCCTCTGGAAGCTATTCACCTACTTTTTCAGAAAAGCTGCCACTATCAGGTCCACTTTATCAAGACTTGCACAGAAATTAGGGACTTAGGCAATCTTTGTACTTTTTACTTCACATGAAGCTTTGCATGATTATTTACTGTGTTTGCTGTCATGGAGGTTATCCTTGTCACCAGTGAGAGCTGAGATTCCCTCAGTAGGTTAGAACACAGTGCTGGTAACACTCAAGGTTGGAGGTTTGATCCCCATATGGGTCATTCACTTAAGAGGTGGACTTGATCCTTGTGGGTCCCTTACAACTCAGAATATTCTGTGAAATCTGTGAATTTTCAAAAGATCTTTTGACAGTAGTTCCCTTTCTTGGAAGTGTCAATACCTTGAAGAGTTTTTGTACGAAAAGTTTC
The DNA here is from genome assembly GCA_013399695.1 of Formicarius rufipectus. Lineage (NCBI taxonomy): Eukaryota > Metazoa > Chordata > Aves > Passeriformes > Formicariidae > Formicarius > Formicarius rufipectus. Next base: position 687,048 of record VXAU01002188.1, read on the forward strand.
TCAAAAAACAAAAAAACAAAACAAAAACTTAAAAATGAAGGGGTCCTGTACAAAAGCAATCCTGGGAATGCAATTTTAAGCTGAGAGCCATTTCACATGAAATAGGTAGTACAACTTTATGAGTGGAAATTCTGGAATATAGCCTCTTATAAAGCAGCAAGCTTTTCCACGGCCTACTCCATTCTGATTTGACTGCTAAAGGGAACAGTTACCCCAAAGCCAGTACTGGAAGGTACAATGTGGATTTTTATCATCTTCTTTCACTGCTTTGTTTCTGTCTTCCAAAGCACTCTTCTTTTTATTACAAAACAGGATGGCATAGAAACGGACTTAAAATTTACACCTAGAACAATAATCTGGAGGCCATTCCTTTACAAATCTGTTATGATTCAACACATCTTCAATAATAAAGAACACAGAGGATTAGTGAAAGCTGGATGACTTTCTGTATAAATGCAATCTTTTTAAAAACAAAACAAAAACATTACCCAAATTAGAAAACACCTACTTTCAGATGTATCTCTTTTATTATTATCTAATTTAGCTACAATGATTTCATATTATCTTTTTATGGAAGGATTTGTGTTCACTCAGCCACAGGCCAATACCTTTCCCCAATAAGCCTCCTAAAGCCAGCTGTACTGCACCATTTCAAACAGACTAAATTTAGCCAGTTCTGTTCATGAGAGGAATGCTGTGTGTCAGCTACATCAAAGCCCAAGGGCAGCCTGATAAACACTGAATACAGGTCACGTAGCTCTGTAGCTAACAAACTCTAAGAGAGCTTGTACTCGGGGGCATTCAAAGCAGTTTTGTCATCAACAATCTAGTATCCCTTGAGCCCCCATGTCGTTTCAGTTGCCAGGCAACGCTGGTGTTAATGTCTTAGAGGAGAAAAACTTACCAGGCATCTGGCCGTTCATCTGGTTCTGCATGTGTGGTGCAGGAGGGCCCCCACCTACCATACCATCTGAAGACATGTTGTGCGAGCGCGGAGGTGGGGGAGGGCCGCTCTGACTCATCCCTCCCGGACCCATAGGCATATTCTGTGTGGGTGGCTGAAAGGAGACAGTTTAGTCAAACACGAGAAGCAGTTAGTCTGACAAATATATTATATGTACTTATGGTACAGCAGTTGTCTATATTGTTCAGTGGGCTATGAAAGAAAGCACTGAAACACATTTCTTGCTCTTTCTGATATGTTTAACTCTTCCCAGGATTAATTCTAGCAAAATGTTTAACATTTCAATCAATTCTATGCGAAGTATTACATGCGGAAAAAACCACAGCACCTTCAAGCACTGCTTACAAAAAAAAAAAAAAAACAAAACAAAACAAAAAAGCCTCCTTAAAAAATTGCATCTGCCCAGTTTAAGACTGCTCAAGTTGCTCCCTTCAACACACACAAAAGCTTTCCTTCAACAGAGAAGTAAGTCTTCACTGCAATTCTCTCACATCAAACATTTGTTGCTGTTAACAGACCTTGCACCACAGCAAAACAGGTACAACATGAGATGAAAGCCTCTGAATGCTCATACACCAGCAAAAAATTTGCACCTGGGTGTGGTAAAACACTAGCAATCTCTTCCACACTCTCCTCCAAAGCACTGAAGGCCTAGTTCATAATTCTGTGCCAAACACCCCCCACAGACTGGAAGCACATTAGTGCTGGCCTCCAAAGGTCCAGAGACAGCTGCCTAGTAAGGATGTTTTTGGCAAATTTCCTAATGAAATTGTGAGGAAAATAACTGAATAACCTTGAGAGTTCAAAGAGGGAGAGCAAGAAAAACAATAAATACAGGAGGGAATTTACTGGTAGGTTCTACTCACGGTAGTGTAAGGAGATGCAGGAACTGCAAGCAGTCAGCTTTATCTTCCTACTAAAAACACCTGCAAGATTCCCCCACATACCTTAGCCAAACACTTTCAGAGGATTAAAAACATCTCTGTGAGAGTATATGTCTGGCTATCTGGCTTTTGAGTATTCTTTCTACAGGCCACAACTATCTACGAAAAACCCTTGCCATGAGACAACCACGTGTGCGGTTTTCAACATTTTTCTCTTTCAGAAAGAACCAAGGGTATGAACCGTAAGTTCCTGTCTAACCCAGACCCCTCTTACACCTACACCTACATGGCAGAAGGTTCATAAAGGCACAACGCAATAAAGTGGTAGATAGCAAGGCTTTACAAATGAGTGTGCAGCAGGACTCCCTTGGCCTTGGAGATGGTAACATCAGGGTAGCACACACACACGTATTTGCTTTCCGGGGAGGAGAGTGAACAGTGCTGGTTTAGTGTCTCAATGTTTCTTCACATATCTCAAGTGGGTATCATTTTCCCTGCAATACTTTTAAGAATTCCGCAAGAAAAGCGTAAAAGCTTTTTTTCAGCAGGAAGAAGGAATGAGATGAAGAAAAATGCAAGCAAGTGGGCAACTTCTCTTACTAAATTCCTTTCATTCCTCCACAATGACGAGAATGACCTTTTACAAGCAAGTTCTTCATCCTATAGAAGTGGCAGAAGGTAGAGAAGATGGGAGTGAAAGGCAGCTCTACTCTCTGAATACCATGTCTGAAATGCTTCTCCATTTCGCCTGTTCCTCCTCCACTAGTGAGCAACAAAAGCAAGGCTGCTTCCCCTCAGTTAAATCTTCCTTCCCTTCACTTTCAAAATTCACTTTCACACTAGCTTTATATCTAAAAGAAGTTATCTAAAACATACAGAGAAACAAACAAAAAAGAAAATAAACAGACCATTAAGTTTTACCTAGAAACTATGTTTAGGAATACCAGCAAAACCAACACATTTGGTACCTTCACATGGGCAGCCAGAGCTCAGAGCCTAACAGCAGTCCCATGTCAGCAAACTGAGGGCAAAATGAGAAACCATCCAAGCTAAAATGTGTTCAGAATTTAAAAAGACTTCTTAGATTCCAAGCATAAAACATTAGCAAATCCCATGCTGATAATGAAAAATACTATAAAGTACTAAAAAAGATTAGACGCTACCTAGGTTTTAGCTATCCCGCAGGTGATACTGCACAAACACAGGCTTGTCCTTTTGTATGGAAAGAGGGATAAAAAAACCTCCAAAGGTTATTTGAGACAAAGCTACATTGCAACTCTAAAACTGAGGATGGAAGTTTTCAAGACAACTCTCCTTTAAGACAAACACTGCACTTATTAAAAAAACAACTCAGCATTAGAGAGTGCAAACATGCAAGGACAGAGGGGAAACAAAAGGTATTAAGGACTTTAAAAATCCCACTAGATACAAAAACCTGCAAGAGACTTCACAAACTTCAGGGAATTAAGAGAACTGAGGGAATAATTAAAAACACTCAAAAAAGTACTCCCAGAAAATAATTCAGCAAGAGGAGCTCCTGGATACAGAAACACACTAAAGACGTGCATGAACCCACTTCAGATTCTTGAAAATAATGCAAGAAAAGTACCAAACTGCTAAAAAATTGCAATCTTTCATTAAAATAAACTACCCTATAAAATGATGAGAAGGTAGACATACCTGGTACATCTATAAAAAAGTAGTAAGACCAATTCCAGGAATTATGTGACCCTTGTTCCCTGAGCTACAGGTAAAGTTATGAAAATAATTAGAGTACCATAAAATTCCAAGGATGATAAAAATAAAGATGAGTTAGTGAAGTCAAATTTCTATCAAAAATTTTAAAAAATATAAGTATAAATTAAATCACCTAGTTGCATATTTAACAAAACCTTCTTAATGTAAGTTTTTCGACAAAATCTTCTTGAGAAATATGTTGCCCAAGGGTACATACTGATCAGAAACTGAACAAAAAAGTTAAAAAATAAAGACATATAGAGGACTCCAGACAATATTTGTCAGTAAATGTCATCATCTGAAGATATTGCACCATCATGAAAAAATCGCAGAAGAAAGAATAAGCAGAAGGTGCCAAATGAAATTCAACACAGATTAATATATGGCAAACACATTGAACTGGGAACCACTCTTTCTTCAGAAAAAGGCAACTCCAACTGCCATTAACCCAGGGAAAAAAAAAAACCCTAACTAGAGCCCGGAGACCTTGGTCAGGAAAAAAAAGAAAAAAAACTCCAAACCCCATAGAAGCTATCTACTTTCTGATTACTGTCAGTATTTACTAGATCAAAAATTAGGTATAATGCGAAAGAAAAAACGCCAAGGCATTTGTGATCATGATACATATTCAGTTTGGGGAAAGCAATCACAAAAAGATACTGTGAAAACAGAAGGATTCTGAACATAGGCAATCAGTGATTAAAAACTAAAACCTTAGCATGTTATCACCTGAAACAAGTCAAAAAGGACAAGTTTGGGGGTTTTTTTGTCTTGTTTTTTTGTTTTGTTTTTGTTTGTTTGTGGTTTTTTTTGTTTGTTTTTGGTTTGTTGTTTTTTTTTTTTTACATAAGAGGATATGATAGAAATACAATTTAATGTATGATACATACAAAAAGTAGATCATCTAATTTATGGTCTATCAACAAAGAAAACCTCCAGAGAATAGTCAGTAAATTGAGGAATGTTAAACATAAAAGGCACTACAAATTACATAAACCTGAGCAATTCATCAACACGACACTAGAAAAAAGTTTAAATATGATTCAGAGGTAATTACACACATATATATGCAATAGAAACAGTTACACAGGATATTGTACAGAGTATTTTAAAAGTGTATTACAAGCCTTCATGTCAGATTATAAACCAATCACTATCTTATAGTAATTAAAATGAAATGTCTCCTGCAGATATAATTATTCCCCAGTGCAATTCCTCAAGAGTACTTTTCTACTGGACTCAGACAGAAGAAAATAAGAAAAAATTGTTTTAAAATGGCAACTTCAATATTGCTATTGGAGTTGATGCAGGCTTTTACAAGTCATAAACTTCTTTAAATCAGATTTAATTTAAAAAAAAACAACACTAATCAAACAAAAATCCCAATCACATAGGCTGGGTTATTTAACTATTTTTGTTCTTCATGGACGTTAAGGAAATCGACTATCCCTGGTAGCATCCATTACACATGGTAAACAGACTTTTTAAAATACAAAATGATCATACAGCATTCAAAAGAACAACCCACCCATTGTGAAAGGAAAGCTATCCAACATGAACCCTACCTATTAAATCTAGTTATGAAGGGTGAAATTACATAAAAATGCATTAAGGTTAACTTAAGGTTACTTCCCTCCTGCTGGATGCATGACAAAAAGGAATGAAAATTAAAACCACTGATGATTTTATTCCAATTATTAAGTACAAAACGTTAAATATTTTGCTATCAGTAAAAAGTAAATTAAAGAATTAGTTGTTAGACATAGCTTCACTTGCTAAACACTAATTTTTGGCTCATTTCCCCAAACACGCAGATTACATTTATAGCTGCTATGAGCATTTAAAATTTATCAGAGCATGAAAAACAATAATTATAAGCTATTTAGTCCAATTCTGGAAATCTGAACTGGAAAAAGACTGAAACTGACCCAACAGCTGCAACCAAAAAAAGAGACAAGAAAAAAACATTAGATTTTAACTGACAACTTTCAGCAAACACAAGTTATTTGGAAATATAGACTTAAAACAACTGCCACCCTGTATTTTTTTAGAGGATTTTCTTTTAAATAATTATTGCATTTAAATGCAAGACACCAACAATAAAATTTACTATGGTGAAATTGTGCACCTTGAGGAATTTTCAAAGATTTATTTATGGAACTTCTACTGGTATAAAAACTGAAGTGGAATACCAAGTCAGTTATCAATAAAACTTAAAACCCAGGAAATACTGTTGAGCAACTAGCAATAGATATTACACTACCAAAAAAACAATTTTCTGAAATTCTCTCAGAATAACAGTTAAAAGCTACATGGAATACAAACATAAAAGCCTTCTGATCTTTCCAAGAGAAGCATTAACTTGGGATTTAATCAATCATCTTTGTTTTCAATTCTCAAATTCCATTTTCTGCAAAGTAAAATGCTCTACCCCAGGAGGTACTCTGCCCTGCTTATATCACATTGCTAATATCACAGGACCTGTCCTGGTCTCAGGGAGTGGTACTCTGTTGATAGGTGGTGATGGCACCAGCAGAGTACTCACTGAGGTGTCAGACTGGGAAGTAACATCATAAAAGAATACACTTTTGAGAATTGAAAGAGCAGAGATATATTTAATTTGGTTACAACTCTTCTTCTACAAGGTACAGGATCTTCTACTACTGAAGCATTTAAATGAAAAAAATAAAGACCATGTTTCAATTCTCATCATGTGTGGTGGTATTTGTGGGTAGGGAGGATTTCTATGGGAAAAGCATCTACATTTATGTCTAAATAGTTAAGTTAATGACAAATGTAATCTGTGCTCTCACTGCTGGAGTGCAAGCTGGGACACTAGAAGCAAGGAATTCTAAATTTAGAATGATAATCAGTTTATACATCTTGACACATCAGTATTTCAAAAATAAGAGAAATTATGACATTGTATTTCAACAAATGTTAAAATAGTGCATAATGTAATACTTAAACACTTTAAAGAGGAAATGGGAATCTTTGTTTCAAATTGCATACATCATTGTATAAAAAATATTCCACTGTACCAATATTCTTAAACATTTTAACAAACAGAAAATTTAACCCTAAAATATCTGATGCCCTCACAGCAACAGCTGTTCCAATACTTAAAGAATAACCATAAAAAAATTTGTAACTCTCCACAGAACTAGAAAATATCTAAATCAAAATAAACAATCCCGTGTGAATTAAGATGGGTTTATTGTATGGCTACAAATAAATTAACTGTGGATGTGAATTTGGGAAACACTGAGTTACAGAAACTAGATAGCTTCAGAGGTGTTCTATAATTCTCCAATAAAATGCAGTTCTTACCTGACCCCCAAAACAGGAGCTTTGTGTTCCGTAGCCTCTTGCCTCTTTCGCTTTTAGGACTGTTTAATTTCTGGTCCAATATTTACAGGGTTTGCTTACATTTGGTTACCCAAGATAAAAAAAAAATCCACCTCTCTTCTAGCTGAAAGGCTCTATGTAAACTCAATCAAAGCAGAAAGAATCCTGTAGAACCTTCAAAGCATGGCAGGTGGGGAAAGAGCAAAACCATACAAGCTAAAGGACTCAGCACCTACATTACCAGACTCCCTGGTACAGCTCTCAGCAAACTGCCCACAGCTGAAATAGGTATTTATCGTGCAGCTACTGTACTGCAGGGAGGCAAAGCATATCTCAAGCATGAAAGAACTACACTTTTAAGCATACTCCTATTTCAAACTGCCAGCTATTTTTACTGATTTCTAAATCAGTCACAGAAGTTAGTAGGCAACATAAGTAATTTTCTGTGTACAGTGCACTAGCTCCCCGTGTGGTCACACCTGATTAGAAATACATGCAAAGTAGCTTACAGAACCTAGAGCAATCCTCTAAGTTAAAGTGGTAGGTAGTGGTCTCTGAATTCACCTAACATCTTAACAATTTAAATTCCCGTATTCTGATTTTATTTATTTTCTTAAGTGGAGTTGGTAGCTTAAGAAGCTCCCTCCAACAGCTCTCAATTTCCAACAGCACCCATTCAGTTGTGCCAACATAGCAACTTTTAGTCTTGAAGTTAGTCTGAAATAGTCTAGAAGGAAAATATCCCCCTTTCCACCTAATTAATCCAGGCTCCACATTTTTTACCATACAACTTTAAAACACCACACAGCAGAACCGCAGCTGATGAGAATACAGCTCTGATGATGTCAGCATAACCATCACTATCAAAAAGGTACCTTGTTAAAACAGCTGCCAAACTTCTTTCCAGCATTTCAAAAGCCTGAGAGGAGCAAAACAATCTGGAAAAGGAGTTTTTATTATCAGACCATGGCATATGTGGATTAAGTGAGGATCCACAAACTGAAAACTCTTTTAAAAACACAACAGATACAGTTCTCTTTTGCTGAAACGGGATAACATTACTAGCAACAGAAGATGTGTATTGATACAAGAACTGTTATTTCTTAGAGTTTCAACAAAACAGGCTAGGGAAGAAACAGGCCACAAAACTTAAATCACAGTAAATTTGATTATTTTGCCTTTAAGTCTTTTTAAAAACTTGTATTACAATTCTGGAGGATTTCCTTCCCATTAGTAGGTTTTCAGTTAGCAGATACAAGCAAGGGATGTTTTTCTTTCATACTCCACCCAAAATAATAATCTGTATCCCTATTTGTAAAACTAATTCTCTTTTGGTTAATATAATGTATTGTTTTTATGACTGGTTACTGCAGTCATACCTTAGACCCAGTCTACAGACAGCAACAAGGAATTAAAACTCTCTAACAGCTGCAATACTGTACAACTTCAGGAAAAGTCTTACTTCCCATGTTGTTCAAATGCTGAGTCGTCGAGATCACTTACACACGGGTAATGCTGACTTCTTAAGAGTACTGTGGTAATACAGCATGAGCTCAGATACCAGACATTTCCCATTCATTGCTGACAAAACCTAACTAACTAGGGGCTGGAGACTATTTCCAAAAGACTTCATGTGCTTCTTGCTCACAAAATACAGATCTTTTTTTTAATGCAAAATCAACATAGCAAATAAAACTTAAGAATTTGAAGAATTGAAGGAAAGAATAAGTTAAGAAATTAAGTTCTTCACAGAGGATACAAGCACAAATAAATAAGCTTTTATCAACTATGGATGTGCACTAGCTTGAGTTTCTAATGGCAGGACAGGAATGTGAAGCTTAATTTCTTTTACCCATGCCAATTACAGTGGCTGTACTTGTCCCTCATTTGAAGAGCAGCAGAAAAATTCCTTGGAGTGTACTCACACAGTATGGTAGGTATGAACGCTACATCTTTCCTCCCTTTCCCAAGAAATCCACTACTTAATGTTTATCTTTTAAAGTCTTGAGAAATTGTGATTTTTTAAGAACTGTTTAACGAACATTTAATCAGAGCAGCTATTCTTCAAAATGCAAGCTCCAGTTCTGACTAATAGCTCCCTTGCCTCTTCACAGGAAACATTTGACCTTCCTCTTGCTCTGTTTTCTAATAAATCAGTTTACAAACAGTTGAACTTGAATTGGGTATGGACTTGTGTTCTGAAAGGCTAATGCAGAATTACAGCTGTGTATTTGCCTTAAAACTAATTTAATTGATAACCTAACATTAAATACACGGAATTAAGCCAGAGGTTTAAAGACTGATGCCAGCTGTGATGAGCAGAAAAACACGTACCACAGATTTTCTATTATACTACCTATCCTGGTTTCAGGTGGGATGGTGCTGTGTTTTGAATACAGAGGAAAATAACATGGATAACACACTGATGTTTTAGTTGTTGCTAACCACTGTGTACTCTGAGTCAAGGACTTTTCAGTTTCCCATGCCCTGTCAGTGAGCAGGAGTGCAAGAAACTGGAAGGGAGCACAGCCAGAAGAGCTGACTCGAACTAGCCAAAAGGATACTCTACATCAGAGTGTCATACTCAGGCTGGGCATTGGTCTCAGTTTTTGCTATTTCAGTTTAATTACAGTTATAATATTATTCTGTGGCGACCAGTGAAGGAACCCAAGGGAGTGGCCTGAAATTCTGTCAGGGGAGGTTTAGGTTGGATATTAGAAAACAGTTTTTCACCCAGAGGGTGGTTGGATGCTGGAACAGTCTCCCCAGGGAAGTGGTCACAGCACCGAGCCTGCCAGAGTTGAAGTGTTTGTATGATACTCTTGGGCATATGGTGTGACTTTTGGGGGTGGTCCTGTGCAGGTCCATTCCAACTCGGCATATTCTGTGATTATTATTATTATAGTATTTTATTTAAATTATTGAACTGTCCTACTCTCAACCTGTACGTTTTACCGTTTCTTCTGATTCTCCTGCCCATCTGACTGCAAGCAAAGAGAAGGTATGTGGTGTGAGGAAGTTGGGTTTAAATCACAACACTACCACCGTATCACTTTCCCAGGTACTTGGCACATAATCAAACAAGAATCTCATTTAGGATTCCTCGTATTGTCAGCAACAAGTATTTTATTACAAAGTTTTACTTTAAGCTATGAAAACTGAACCATACTTTTATTTTCTAGATGCCATCTTGATTTTTTCCCCCTGAGAAAAACGGTATTAAGATAAATGTATTTTAGACAACTTTTACATTCAAATAAAGGCTACCAAAAAAGCAGAGTGCACTGTTCAGTTCCTAAGATTCCAATTTTTTTCTACAAACTAATCACAAGTACATTAAAACCATAGTTTGAACATCACCTTTTGAAAAATAAAGTATGTTTAAGATGTTATGAGATTTTCTACATGCCTACACTGAAGATAGCTATTTAGCCAGCTGAACTCCACAACTTCGGAAAAAAAAATCCTAAAACAAAACAAACCAAACAAGATGAAAAAAAAAAAAAAAAAAAAAAAAGAACACCCCCACCCAAATACAAAAAAAAAAAAAAAAAAAAAAAACCCCCACCCACAAACAAAAAAAAAAAAAAAATAATAAAAACCCCACAACAAACAAACAAAAACCCCCAAATCTTCCAATAAGGAACTTGAAGACAAGTTTTTGTCAAATGCTAGTAATGATGTTTACTGGTTCTATCTCTTGAAGCAGTTGTTTTGGAAATAACTAGCATTTCAGTTCCTGTCGATACTGGGTGTTCATAAAAAGCAACCACATTTTATATAGAAAGTATTTTGCAACTGAAGTGGCATGGAGTCCACTTCAATTTGTCTGACAAATCTGGGAACAGCACACAAGAAAATACTTCAATAAATATCTCAAGCAAAAAAACCAAAAAAACCCCCCAAACAAACAAACCAACCAACCAAACAAACAAAAAAAAAACACACAAAAAAATCACTTTTTTATTAGATTATTAATCATCTTTACAGTATTATGAAATTTAGAAAAGTAATTTAATGTGATGTCCAGATTTTTCTACAACCTGGACATAACAAGTTTTCTTGGAAGTCATTTCATATACAGACTTTAACTTGCTACCAGAAGAAAGTAGCACTTCCAACATAAAAAGACATTGGTATATTACACAAGTGAGTAATAATCGTAATAATTTATTTTCATCACTGTCTTGAAATACACACCAAAATATTGTGCTCTGCATGCTGACAGAAAGCAAATTGCATTATGTAAGAAAAACAACCAAAAAAATCAATTTCTGTGTTTAAAAAAAAACTATATACATCTTACCAATCAAATAATTCCTGCAGACCTCAGTATCTGCCTAGTATAAAAAGTAAAGTTCCCCTTTATGTACCAAATAAAGTGATGGTCATGGGTTATTTCCTTATAAATATTTGGCAAAATGAAGCCATACAAAGGAGGGAAAACACCCAAGTAGAAGAGCTGGGGGTCTTTTATTGAGTAGTTTGCAATGACTTTTTAAGGCCACTAAAACACTCTCTCAAGAAAACAAAAAAAGGTCAGGATAAGATGCCCATTCTGCAGTTTGAAATTTAGTGTGTTTAGGAACACACGCACACAATACTTCACTACCACTTTAATTGCATCTTTGCTCACTACAATTCAATGACACCGACAGCTTACTGTATCTTCCCTCAAAAGCAGCACCGAAGAAAAATCGCAACAGTGTTGTGTTCCTTGCAGTACAAGCCCTTTTTGGGCAGGTGGCTTATCAGATAAGGTGGTGGTAAGAAGACTTCTAATTGTTATCCAAGAAATACCTGCCGCAACTCAAATAGAGGCAGCAGAAAGTTGTGACAACTTCCCACATGGACTTAGTCACTGCTCTTGCCCAGTTGGGGGAGACATTCCAAAATAGCCCTGCCCTTAATAACACTGCTGTTCACATGGCTGAGAAAAGACTGGCTGATTGCAGATTAACCTCCTACCTTTTCTGCCTTTTAATGTGAAAGAAGGTCTCTTACCCCAAAAGTCGCAATTTAACTCTCTGTTATGCATACAAAAACAGGAGCTTTGTAATGACACTGGAGTTTCAAAGTTTTTCCATTTCCTGTAGCCAGACACTGCAGTGCTTCCTTCACCCGTTTCACCTTTTCCTCACTTCCACGTCCCCAGTATAGAAACATTTCTCCACACAACACTTCTGGCTCACTACACTTCTTGTTCTCTACAGGCAATACCAGAGTTTCAGAAAGGATGTCAGTCATTTCATTAGAATAGTGCATTCTACAAGACAACGACAGAGGCACAGCACCTTACTACACGCATTTTTCCCAACAACATAAAACACTAAATCTAAGGCATATTGTTAGAGGATACAATGAAGTTATCATCAGGTTAGTCATTTTAGCTTGTATTAAAAACTTGAGTGAACCTGATCATTCATCTCTTTTCTTCAGTGTGAATGTTATCTTACCAGCAGTATTCTCTTTTCAGCCTCATTTTACTACGTAACTATTACTTTATATGAAATGGTTTAAGTTGAGGAATTTCTTTAGAGTTTATTTAGCTGATTAAAGCAGCAACAAGATAAAATCTAAACAAAAAAAGAAAATACAGTTTACTAGGGGAACAATCTTCCACATATGAATAGATACTACCCAACTTCAGAAACTATTCAGACTCAATCTCTCCCAAGTTATGTGGAAAATTACTGCAATAGTAGTATCAAATAGTTGATGTATTTTAGTATTAAAAATAGTAATGCCTACACACACAGTATCCTGCTCCATACTTAACTGTCGCCACCCACATCTCTTGAACTTAGTAAGACTGCTCAACAGCGGACAGAGAATAATGGTGACGAGAAACATAATACTTCCAAGTCAACCTGAGCCTTGTCAGTTTTTAAATGGAAAGCAAATAGAGGAAAAGAATCAGAAGTAGTTCATCTTGCATTGAAAAAAGAACTAGCTCACATGTTCCCCAATTCTTCTAACTAAAATTTATTAGAAAAGCAGAAAAAACTTAAAGAATATTTTCCTATAAACCCCAACAATCATCTTAATCTCAATATGCTACCGCATTTCAGAGAAATCTTCCAAAATTTCACTTGGTAGGTCAGTGTGCCTACATTTAGGTAAGACTGAAGATTGACATTTCATTTTGTATTTAGTTTGAAAGAAACACAAGGAAACTACCATTTTATTCCCCTGCTCAGCTGTCCAAAGGGGACTCCGTCTCCTCTCCCTCCACCAACAGACACACACATATGCTAGTTTTCTCAGTACCATGAAATATTCTTTACATTTGAGATCAAAAATGCACTTCAGTACGAATCAGCAGAAGCTTTTCCCAGCCCTATCTTCATTTTCTTTTAAGAAGAGAATGTCATCACATTCAACTTCAGCAACAGGGCTGTTCGCCAGGGACCGGGATAAGGTCAAATTCATTTCCAGTTGTCATCAGAACCAGGATATGAATTAAGCCTCAAAAACATATTAGTTGAGGAACACACACAGGCCTCTTAAAGGTTTCCCTCCCTCCCCCTGAGCTACAAGCATGGATTTATAAAAAGAGAAGCCTCCACAGGCACAACAGGTTGGACATAATGAAGCACTGTTTCTATAGTCCTCTAGGTACCAACTTGAAAGGATGCTTTGCTAGTAGCAATGATTGGAGAACACTTCTCCAGAGACTAAAGAAAAAGTAATTCAATTTCAGTTGGTGAAAACTAGTATCTAGGAATGGCGGTTTTATAGACATTCTTTTTAGCTTCATATTACAGAAATGAATCAAGACTATATTAATTCAAGAAAAGTCTTATTACCAAAAAACAAAGAACTTCCTTGTGTTACTCACAGTGAACTCCCTAAGCTTTCCGATTAATGCAAAAAGCACATAGATAGCAAGCTATTTAGATGTTTGCTGTTCCTTTCCTTTCAGCTCCATAAACAATGACAAACTGGAAAAATTTGATGTATCTTATAAAATACAGAATTCAGAAACACAGACTCAGAAAAATTCACATTAAAAAAGTTAGCAAGTAATATCTGAGAAATGTAAAGCAATGCAGTGTTCCAAGTTAAGCCTGTGAGCCCTTAATTTTTTCATGTTACCACTACCCACCTTAAAAAGGGTTGTTTTCCAAAATAGGAGAGACAAAGAATTTGAGACTTGCCTACAGTATAAAAAAGCAGACAAAAATTTATCCAGTCTCATTCCACAGAGGCAAGAGAATGGAATACATTCTAGTGAAAAATAAAAATACAGTAATANGAGGAAAAAGAGCACTACTGTAGTTGTTAAGAGCCGTATCACTACAGCTCTCAGCGGAGGGGGCAGAAAAAAAACAACAACTATCCACAAGGGAGGCCAGATTATCTGTTCACTGCACACCTGATTCACAGTAACAGTCTCCAGTTAAATAAGTCAGGATTAAACCATGATCTAAGAAGTGAGATTACTCCAAACACAGCATGAAGACACACTATCATGTATTCACTTCACAGTAAATCAGAGGCAAAGTGTTCGGTCATTACCTCAAACACTTGTTTAGTTGTTTTGTTTTCCCCCCTCCCCCCCTCCAGGAATCCAAATGAAATCTATTCCCTACTTTCACACTATTTTATACTTACTGCTGGTAGTAGAGACTGCATGTTCTGGTTGGAGTCAGCTATAGTGGCTAGGTAAACCAAGTTAGTATGCAGCATCTGCTGGTATCTATCAAAATAAACAAAGCAAACCAGATCTTAATTAAAAAATACAGCAACATCAGAATTTACTTGTATTCAACACATGTTAAGAGAGCTACCTATGTAAATCAAGATTCAAGAGACTTACAAAAGTACCATTATTAGGAATCTTAAGCCTTTTCTCTCACACTTTGTTATTATCTAACCTTTCACAATGTCTCAATCAACTCTGTGCATCTTCTCTACTTCTGTCTTGCTGTGAAAATCTAAAGCTGGGTGACACTGTTCTCACCTATTTCAATTCCTGGCCTAAACTAAATCACCAGAAGACACAGAGTGTGTTTGTATCTGTTTGGTGTAATTCCTATCACAAACACTAGAGAAAAAGAGTTCTTTCTATTATATACCCATATACAAGTTATCATAAGACTTATGTGAACCGTGACCCAGACCAGCGCACATATTTCATCAGGACCTTATGCTTTGGAAGTTTGCTATGGAATGATTCTTCTGATACAGAACCGCAGTCTGAGTCTCAACATCTAATCCACAGTCACAGAAATAACCATGAAAGCAGGAATAGAGTACAAGTACGTAACTACAGGCTTGTAAACAGCTTAATACACTAACTGTGATAGAACAAAATTATTCCCTTCAACCAAAAATATCTATTATTTATGATCCACTTCCTACTCCCAGACTACCAGTTCTCTTAGCAAGGGACTTGAGTTATACTATGATGCTCTGTCACATGACTCCATATTTAGTTACATAGGTGCCATGATCATCTCATGCCAGAAAAGAGTACTGGGAAAAAAAACATTCCTTAACAATTCACTCCTTCTAAGTTCTCTCAGGTCACTCTTCAAAGATCTCACTAGACAGCAAGTCCATGTGGGACACTTTGGCAAACTAAACATTTAAGACAAGTCTGCTTGTTCCTGGGCAAGTGAAAAGCAGGCAGTTTTCAAACATGCCATTAGGAAGAAAAAAGGTCCATTTTCCCCACATGATTTTGAAATGTTTGAGAATAAAGCTACCTCTTCCCCAAAGCGTAATTATGATACAGAGGAAAAAGATCTTTGTTACACAGTCTCAATTTTTATGAGTGTCATCATCATGATACCAACTTGCAGTAGACAAGTTGCAACATTTTAGTGACAGAAGTGATACTCATACAGCAAATAAAAAAACTCCACATAAATGTCACATGTAGTATCTGTAGCACTACTTATCTGTTCTTCACAGTAAGTTCTCTTACAAGGTGAGCTAAACAAACCCAGACTAGTGATCTGCATGGAAATTCACCCAGTCTACAGTAGATATGGATTAAGGTCTTACTGAGAGCATTCAGAAGTCTTTCCTTTGTTCTGATAGTCCATTATACACTGAATAAGATGGTTATTTTCATCCAACATCTGAAACAATAAAGAAGAAGTTTGGAGTAAGGTTCATGTTCTCTGTGGAAAGAAACTGAAGGTAGCTTGAGTCTTGAGTCTTGCTCCTCAGAGTTTTTTAAAAACAATAACGAAGAAAAGTAGCAATCCAGAAAGTTCTACTTCACCAATTATTTATAGAACACCTTTTTACTCCCATTTCCCCCCTCTGATTAGTTTTACTGTTTTCAGCTTAAGGATTTCATAGCATTACCATAGCTACATTTGTGAAGCATCCTGTTCAAATACTTATGTCTGTTCTGCACCAGGTTCTTACAAATTTTACAAGTTTTCTGCATTCTTTCATTTGATTGCTAACAAGAAATTTACTTAAAAGTTTATACCCCAAGTGTCATTTCTTCTTCTTCTAAAGCCTGTAACTGTTTATAAATGTAATAACAAAAGACACTGAAATTGTTACTGGTGAAAAGTGAGCTGACCATGAAATGTGCTGGAAAGCTAGGCTATATTTACATGAAAGATCTCTAACTAAACAGCATTTTATAGACACTAGGTAAAATGGTGTTATGGTTTAGGAATTGTAATCCCCAATTTAGTGTTCCCACTGAAAAACTCCAAACCACATGCCCCTCACTCACTTCCCCCTCCACCCTTGCGGTGGTTGGAGAGGAGAACTGGAGGCAAAAAATTAAAGATCATGGGCTGACATAAGAACTATTTACTGGCAACAGCAACAAAATGAGAAAATTAAAACAGCAACAGTATTAATAACATAGTGTACAAGACTGGCAAACAATTAACATGCAAGTGCTCAACACACAGGACCCCCAAAAACACCTGACTCCAGCACTCTTTCCACATTCCTGATGTAAGGTGTTATAGAACAACTACCAGATCCCACCCATGCCCCTCCTGGCTACTGCAAAAATTAACCCTGCCCTGGCCAGAACCAGACCAAATGGGCACAATAGATCAACAGACTGTTATACTCCAAAAGCATCCACAAAAAGGAACACATATGAATTAATTTTCTGACACACACAAAAGTTCTAAAAATCATGGCAAATCACAGCTTTCTACAAAAACTTCATGAAGTCATATAAACAGGGGAAAAAAATACCCTGGTTTCCTAGAGCTGCACATTCCCCACACTCTTGTCTTTTTAGCTCAATCCGGCATCCTGACCAGACAAGACTCATCAGAACCATGGCTATCTGAGCTACCAGCCAAGTTATCCAAGTCAGGTGAATGAAACAGAAAATTTACTGCCAAACAGGAAATTTTGAGTTAATTTACTCCTTTGTGTTCCTCTCACTGGAAACCTAGTTTAGATCCAGTTGTGGAAATCCCCAAAACTAAGGAAAATCTTAACCACCGCTAAGACTCTTTCCTTCCAAACACAGTTTAAACTAGCCATGACTAGGCTCATGCTTTTACAAGGAAAGCACATCATTACACAATTTTCACTTCCCTAGGAATCCAACCGAAACATATTCTATAAAGAGTAAAAAAGAAAAAAAAATACAAATAAGCACTGACATGTTTTTTTTTTCCTAATTCATCTCTACTATGAAAAGAATATGGAGTCAAAAACCTTATGCAGTCCACTCAGGATTTCTACTCACATAAGAATAAACCAGTCAGTCAAATTTTCTTTAACCAGGAATTCACCAGAACTGACTAGAAGGGTCCCAGTGCAAGTATGTTGCCTAAAACTGCTGGATCTGGAAATAAAAGTCATTAAGCACTGAACACAGACATAACCACAGTATTTTTTCAGTTACTGGGTGAGCCTCAGAAACCAGACAAAGCTACAGCTGTGCTCCCCAGAGGTTCATAAACCCACTGCTACACAGGCACACAACACATGTACTAACCTCAAATTTTGTAAGAAACACAATGGTTACCTTCACCAGAAAAAAAAAATAAGGAAAAAGGAGATAATACCTTTAATACCAAAATCTACTAGATCACTTGCACGGGACACCTTGAATCAAGGCTCTCCTCAGAATATCTCCCACATTCCTGAGGAAAGCAGTAGATACTCATAGCTTTGCAGACCTTGAGATTGACAGTTAGGTGGCTGCATTCTTCACTGCAGTCAAAGCTGGACCTCTTAGGAAGGCTTGGGAGATGGGGAGGAATAGTAAGGCCAAGAGGAAAGGGAGCAAGGAGTATAACTGTATCCTAGATGGGGCTGCAGACAATGTTTTACACAAGCATAATTGAGCATTTCCTGATGAAAATGGAAATAGTTATAAACACCTACCATCAAAAGAGAATTTAGTTTCCAATTGGATGAAGGTACCTCCAGGGCTTCTGAACATTACAAAGGTTCTTCAGCTTTAACTACACTAGGATTTTGCCAGAACACCACCATCAAATTAATAGTTTGACTACAGTACAAGAAAAACTTAATTGTCTGTATTCTCCATATGCACCTTAGTGACCTGAAGTCTCCACAGACTACCTTTAAGCAGCTTTCCACCCAGTGGGTATATACTTTTCATCTACAGTTCTCAAGCACTGACTTGTCCTACAGTATTCTGGAAGTTTCCATTATAACTCTGGGGTCTTCTTTGAGGATCATAGCCCTGAAACATCGACTTTGTCGATGATCTAATTCTTTATTATATCAGAGGTTAACTAAAAATGGCCAAAAGGCTGCTACTACATAAGGACTTTGTAGCAATCTGAAATGTTTGATTCATAACTATCTATACCAGTGATAGTGAGTCTTCAGCAAAGTTTACGAATACCATCCATTTACCAGTGAACTAGAACATGCTCCTTTGTTTCTACCGACGGAAAACACTGTGGATTATTACAGATCCTGCATGTGCTTTTCTCATAGCGCTTTAACAAGTTAACTTGCTCCCTCCCACAAAAGCTTAAATGGAGTCGTCCGGAGCCGCTGTCATTGGCTCGGGCCGCAATGTTCTTCTTTAATCACATCTAAGGGCTGTGGGGAGGGAGCGTTAACTCCCAGGCCGACCAAGTTTGGGAGCTGGAGCCGCCGCTTACCCCGCAGAGCTCCAAGTCAGGAAAAAGGTTTCGAACAGCCCGGCCGCGGTCCCACAATCAGGCCCCCCTCGTGGGAAAGGCTTACTCGACTCCCCCACTCCCAGGCGGAGCTCCCTGGTGTTAACTCACGCCCGCGGGGATGATCGGGGCAGCCGAGGTAGCGTGAGGAAGACAGGCGGGGCGGGGGTGCTTGGGAACATCGTCCGGCCCCGCGAACCCTCAACAAGTGCCCGAGTGCAGGGAGCGGGGCAGACCCCGCGCACGGAGAGCGCGGCCCGGCCCCTTCCCTTCCCCCGCCGGGGCCTCGGCGCTCCGGCCGCCTCCGTTCCCCGCGCGTCAGGAAGCGGCAGCTGCAGCCCGCGGGGCCGCCCGGGCCGGGCCCTCCTGCCCTCGCCCTTCTCACCTTCTGAATGGCGGCTGGCGTGATCTCGCCCTTGCCCCGCTGCCGCGGGGCCGCGAACGCCACCGACATGTCTGGTGGCCGCCGGGAGGCTCCGCTCCCACTCCCACTCCCGCCCCCGCTCCCGCTCCCGCCTGCCCGCGCGCGCGCC
>VXAU01002188.1:706911-726958 GCA_013399695.1 Formicarius rufipectus
GGTTGTACCCGGGGCGGGGCGGGGGGCGAGGGATAGGGGTAGGGAGAGGGAGAGGGGTAGGAATAAGGATCGAGGTGGGCATTGGAGCCGGGACCCGTGCCGTCCGTGAGGGGGCTGGCGGTCACGGAGCGCCGCGAGCGGCGCCGCTGCCGCCGTGACACTCGTGCCAGCTGCAGTGCCAAGAGGATGGTGCTGAAGGCTTTTCAGCGCTGCCCAGCGACACGACAAGGAGTAATTTAAGACACAAGAAGTTCCACCTCAACATGAGGAAGAACTTCTTTACGTGGAAGGTGGCTGAGCACTGGAACAGCTGCTCAGGGAGGTCGCGGAGACTCCCTCTCCGGAGACATTCCCAACCCACCTGGACGCGTTCCTGTGTCACCTGCTGTAGGTGACCCTGCCTTGGCACGGGGTTGGAATGGTTGATCTCCAGAGGTCCCTTCCAACCCTAACAAGTCGGTGAAAAGTTGGCCCTAGCTCGCTGAGCTGGAGCTGCTTTTGCTGCCCAGATGGGAGGCCACAGCTTCCCGGCCGTGGGAGCGAAATACAGCTTTAAATATAAATGACAGACGCTGGAAGTGCTGAAACCAGCCTTGATTTCCTTCACTGCAGCCACTTGAGGGAATCTCTGTGTTGCTGAAGAGCCTCATGAGCAAGTTTGCAAAGTTTAAGACAATTCTTCAGAAGAACGAGGAGTTTCAGAGGGTCATGGGTACAGGGACATTAATGGGTACAGGGACATAGTCCCCAGCTCAAGCATTTTAAACCTGCTTTTCCCCAAGCACATGCCCTACTTAGCCTGTTTGGATTCCAGTGCCACACTACAGGCTGTGGGTGCAGAATTCCTTGCCTTTTCCAGACTGATCCCTGCTCTTGTGGCTGGCAGAGTCATGTGCTGCTGTGGCTGACAGAACACCATGACACAAAATATGAATCTTGGTCCTTACTTGGTGTGTTTCTTGTTCTATTTCTCAGCTGTTGCTGGCTGAAGGCCCTCACTCTTCCCCCCAGCCCTAGCCAGACTTTTGGGTTACAGCACACGTTTGTCAGTGGCATCCATGGCCACTCGGTGGCTGTACAGCTGTTTCCTAGCTGGCACACCCTCTCCTCACACTGTTCCTGGGCTGGCTCTTTTCCCTAACCCCATGAAGATTACTCTTCCTGGCTCTGTTGTCCAAAGGTGTACTGCAACTGCCCATCACCCCCAGTTTTTTTCCCTTGACAACCAGTTCCCAGGCTGCTGACCCCAAGCTGTTCTTGCATTTCTACAGCATCGCACTCTCCAAGGGCCCACTGCGTGGGCCTTACACTCTCTGTTACCAGAATGGCACTTCTTCTGCCCTGTCTCTTCAAATTATACAGGACCCTGAGTTGCTGTGATGCTAATGTGGCTTGCTTTTCTCTCCTGGAAATGTCTCTGGTCCAATCCTTGCACTGTAGGTCATGCTAAGGAGGAGCAATGCCAGCATCTCCATTAGATGGTGTTTCTAACCATTTCGCTCATCACCATGGTATCTGGGTCCATTTTTTTTGGACTATTTTTGTCCATTTTTTTCTGTCTTACACACACTTTATCATCATCATCATCATCATCACTATCATCATCACTATAATACTTCTAGGAAACCAAAAATAGAAAAAGGGGTGGAGGAAGTCTGTTTTTTTCTAAAGTTGATGCACTCCGTGGTGATTTATGGTTATTTTTGAATGATCTTGGAGTGAACTCATAGGGTAACTGTTGTATTATGTCTGTGTTCAAAGGAATACTTTTTCTAGTTACTACAAACAGTAGCCAAGAATCCTAGGAATGAAGAATGAATGACAGCCATGGCCAACTCAGTGTGGTATCAGATGGTATCAGAAGATACCATCTCCTAGCCAGTTGCGAACAGAATTATGAGGACTTATTTTTTTAGTAGAAGCATACACGTGGCTCTGGAGAACTGGCATCTGAAAGTGAACAGAACAGGTGCATCTGAAAGTGTCCCAAGGCTCCAGGCATCTCCAGCAACTGGAGAGGAAACATGTTCGCATGAAATACACAGAACACTGGGAATGCCACAAAATATTTTTCTGTTTTCACAAGTATGACTTCTAGATGTCATTCTCTGGTTGCCCAACCATTGTGTATAAAATTTTGTGCACTGGAGTATCTTGGGGATCACAATGGGACAATTTGGGTTACAAGCCAGCAACATAAATGCTGCTTTTAGGATCTGAATGTTCCATTCTGTTCTTCCACATTTGCAGGTTTGTTTTGAATAACTGAAAAAAAAATAGGCTTATGGGATGCCACATTGAGGAACCTTAAAGTTGTGATTTCCTATTCTATTTTCCCAAATAGTCCAAATTAAATACATGAAATTTTTTAGTAAATTCCTCTTTCCATGAAAAATACAGGTGAACAGTGGTTGGAATTCAACTGTGTCAGTATTTAGAGGGAAGTTATCATTCATTCATAGTAACTAAACCCATGTCCTTCACCTTTACTGTGTCTGAGAATTAAATGAAATCCATTTATTCCAATTTGTGTTATTTTTTATTCATATATTTAACATTTGGGACTTCCACATTCCTAAATAGAAACAGATCCAAAGAAGCATTGAAAAAAAAGAGAGTCCACAGCTCTGCTTTTTTTACCATGCAAAGGGAAATTCACATTCAAAATCAACACTTAAATAATGGCACAGATGCATACAAGCAGGAAAATAGATAGCTACAGTGGAAATGTGCCACATGTCTCAGAACACATAACCACAACAGGGTGTCTCTTTTATGACTTCCTTAATGCACTGCAATATGCCTAGGTATCAAAGGACATATGGCGTATTTTCCCATTAATTGCACATTTCTTTGCTCTTGTGAGTTACTCACAAACTTAACATTATTTAATTGTAATTTAGAGGTATAAATCTTGACCATCACCAAGAGTTTGAAATGCAAACATGCTTCAATCAGATCTTTCTTCCACCTCTTTTGCCAGTGTAGTCTTTGTTGTTGATGTGCTTTTGAGTATGCCATATTTTTGGAGAGAGAAGAATTCATACAGAGCAGGATCGGTCTTTTTCTGAAAGATTTTTCCCCCCACATTTCCAACTCACTTTTCTTAGTAATAAATCGTTTTCTACCACTTTTATTATCTGAGTTTCTATAAAGTCATGGACATTGCTGATTCATTAATGTTTTCAAATACACATTTAAAATTCCAAAATTTCAAAATTGGTATTTATGAAGCTATATAAACAGGAAAAAGGGCAGCAAAGACTTTTATGGTAGCACCACCTGCCTAAAAACCTGTTTGACTAAAGGTCTCTGTATGAAAGTTAAGAATTACTCCTGAAACAGATATTTCTTAAATAAAGACTTCAGACAAAGCCTTTTCTGGTGACAGCACCTCATTGAGTGCATTCAGTTCAAATGACAAAATCCCATTCACTTCCTTTACTACAGTAAGAATGATAGCTCAAAATCTACTGCTAATAGGATGACAGTGAATTTGAGCCTCCTTTTCAGGGTAGACTACTTTTTCTTCTTGCAATTAAAAAAAAGTAAAAATGTGTTTGTGCATGTGTTTTGTAACATCAGCAATACCATCAGGTAACAGTTAAAGCAGATCCCAAGGGAGAAATTGCTTTTGGTAGATTAAAAAGGAAGACAGTGAAAGGAAAAAAATGCCATTTTTCATGTAGCATTTCTTCACCAACTGAACTTGATCTCTTTACTGTTCTGGGATTTCCTACATGCCCAGTGTCTGTGTTAATTCATCTTGTTGCACCTGAAGGTCTGCCTATGTAAATGGCTGATGTTTCATTCTGTTTATTTAAAAACCAGTAACTTGTTATCAACATACACAATATCAGAGTGGGTTTTAGGGTAAATGATGCCTTTTGCTTTCTGAAAAGGATCACACTAACGGGGTAAATTTGTCTTGAATTTAGTCTGCCAGCTTCTTGTCAGTTACTTTTTCCTTTCCCAGTTTTGTAATTTCTGTTCTGCACTGGCTGTTGTAGGAACTATTAATAAGAAGTAGCACATGAAATGCAAGCCTGTATGTTCTGGTGTAAAATGAAGTACCCAAACAACACTGTACGCTACAAGGATATTCGTGGCTTTACCATATTCCAGAGGGGCAATAACAAACCCAGGAAAAATCATTCATTTGCTCATTTTTTATTCCACTACCTGTCATTTTAGTCTGCAAGTATAAATATTTAGAATAAAGAAGCTCACAGCAGGTTCAGCTGTTTGCACTAATGGGAGTAAGTGCAACATCTATGGAGAGAAAATCTTTCCATGTCCTGATTTTATTCTTCAAAAGGGAATCTCCAGTTACATGGAACATATGCTATAAATAAGAAATAGCAGAACATCTAATCTAAGTCTCCTTAGAGCTGAAAATTCTTCAAGTATTCTTAGAGGTTAATATTTTATTTTAGGACACAGAAGCAAAGTGCTACAGTTCACTAACTTCCTCATTTTTTGAATGCTGGAAGCAAAGCAGAAAAGACAAACATGAGAAGGCACTGCCAAGCTGTGCTGAAGAAAAGGTAGCAGTGTTCTTCACAACCACTGAACTTTCAGATCTATTAAAAGGCAACGCATTTGCAGTGCAAAGGCGTACTGTTCTTTTGGGGTCTCTCACTTCTGCATCATCGGCATCATCTCCAGCATCTGCCTTCTGAAGGCTCATGGCCATGAAGGACAGAAGAGATGACTGAACTGCTAGAGGGATGTGCTACCACCCTGTCACAATTCCAATCAACAGCTTCCTGAGGGAATATGGAAAGTGCAAAATATGTTAAGTGCAATTTCCTTTCAGAGAGCCTGATACCATGAGGTAAAGAGACCCTCTAATTCTGCTGGCAGTGCTCTTTCCAGTGCTATCCAGGATGGTCCTGGAGTTTACAGCAAGGGCACATTGCTGGCTCACATTCACCTTGTCCACTAGGACTCCCAGGTACTTTCTGCAAAGCTTTTGAGCAGTCACCCACCAGTGGGAGCTGGTGAATGGGGTTGTTCCACCCCAGGTTACAGGACTTTCCTCTTCCCTGTGATGATCTTCATGAGGTTCATGTCTGCCTATTTCTTCAACCCACTGAGGTCCTCTGAAAGGCATACACCACTTGGTGTAAGCAATATCTCCTACCGTTGGAATATCTGCAAACTTGCTTAGGGTCCAATTCTTTGCTGTCATCCAGGTAATAATGAAGATAAACAGTATTCGCCTGACCCTTGAGATGTATCACTGTTGACTGGCCCTATGCTGGACTCCATACTGCTGACCACAACACTGTAAAATATCCCCCCTCTGCATGCTCAGTGTCTCTGTATTCCTCCAGATCCCCTGTCCTTGCTTCCACTTCTGATAGACTTCATTTTTAGGTTTTGTCAGGAGCTCCTGACTTGTGTTCATCCGTGCCGGCCTCCTTGCATCTATGCATGTATATTTCTTTTCAAGGAGGATCAAAAAGGGGAAGGAAGATGCTTTGTGTGAGTGCAGTCTGTAGAAAGAGGATCCTCAAAGTAGGGGAGGTGTTCTGTGAAAAAAAAAAGGAGACTGCATCTGTGGGGAGAAGTCTGGCCTGTAGGGATGATGGCTGCTGGAGCACCTCTCTTTCTCTGCTATACCACTGAGGAAAGCAGCTGTGCAACTGTTCCAGACAGAAAAAATGAGGACAAAATGAGTATTCCCTCGCATGTGAGGTGCCCTCCTGTCTGTTCAGAAGGATCTCCTTGCATCCTCACAGGAATAGGCACTCCAAAAGGTGACGGGAAGGTTGAGCTCCAGGATTGAAAATGTAACACAAAATTGCCTATGAGAACTTTTGCTGCCCTATTTAAAATGGAAGTTATATGAGATCTAAAACAAGTAGAATTGATGTCTAGATTGTATGAACCTGTTTGGACTTAAGAGCACACATTATGTAGTAGAAGTGTGAAACCATAGTATATTATTCTTCCTAAATGCCCAAAGATATCAGTTCATGTCTTTTAAAATAACACAGTTTTCTACATTCATGATTGTAATATGTTGTCCTTATGTACTTTATATAAAACAGTCACAGGAAACTAAGAACAAGAAACTGTAAAGTTCAATGTTAGTTGTGATGTAGCAAAGCTTTACTCTTAGGTAGGTGATAAGGAGCACATTTATTATACAGAAGTTGTATAAAAAAGGGATGAGGTTTGTATGTAGTGTACTAAAAGAGGTTTTCTTCCTTGAGTGCCAGATAAAATGATAAATTTCTGCAAGCCATCTTTTACATCAATTTGTTAGTGTTGGTAGGAGAGCATGTTTGAGGAAGTTGCTTATGTTGTGTTTCAGTCATGCTCAAGTCTTTCAGGTCAAAATCCTAGTTCACTTGTCACTGATGCTATAATTCAGTTAATTTCTTCAGTCCATTGTCAGACCTGATGCGGTGCTGGTCAGTTTTTCTTTTTGGCATTCATTTATTTGCATCTTCTAAGAAAAATGTTTTATGAGGGAAAATGCTGAGTTTCAAACAACTGAGAAAAAAACAGAATTCTTATCTACTCTTGAGATGTTGATTTTAATATTCTTTCCATTAGTCTCAGAAGTTTTTGAAGCAGCAGTCTTCATCTTTCTTGCTTTTTACCTATCACTATAGAAGGAGCTTCTCATAACTGTCTGTGGTACATCACTGTCTGTCTTGAAAACTCATCCTCCCCAAAATACATTTGAGACCAGTGACAGCATTTAAGTTGCAGTCTGGAATTATCTTACAGCTAAGTAAACTTCACAGCTAGTTGTTACCAAAATCCATGTTTTTCCTTCAGCTCCCTCTACACTTTTCTTGTGTTCCCATGTTGTTTCCTATTCTATCACTTTTACTTGTTTGATCCAGTAGTGACTGGAAGCTAAATTAGCAGAAAAACAATTGCTTTTCTTTAAAAGCACTTTCCTGCCTGTTGAATTTCAGAGATTGGGAGCAGATGAGTTTCAATGTCAAAGCAAAGGAAGACGATTCCTGGGGCAGAATAGTGGAGCAGCTTTACCATTCTTTGTCAGCAATTAATTTTTAGATCATCTTAGCCATGTCTGCACCTATAAACAGTGAGTATACTGAGAATGCTACTTATCACTTTGATCTGTGCTGACTTGCTATCTGCCTGGGCTCTTGTGTCTGTAACCACCTTATTACCTTTCTTTTCTACTTGGTTGTAAGCCTTTTGTTCAGAGGCTGCCTCTCTCTGTACTGTATTTGTAAACCACAACTTTTGCAACTTTGATACTTTTTACTCTGATGTTTACCACATGTTAAAATTTTCCCTTCCTAACAGGTGTCAGACATTATTGTTTACTGTTTGAGAAGGATGACAGAGCCTCCACAAAGCTGTTTGCCAATGTTCTTGTGAAAAGACTTTAGTATTACAACATCTTCTCTTGATAACATAAATAGATACTGGAGATAAGAATAATTTATTCATATTTAACAGGCTGGAATCTGAGGGCTGGATACAGCTGTGTTGTGTACATGAGAAAAATATGTTACCAAACTTCAAGAGGAAAGAACTCTGCAAAAATGTATGAAGTGGTTGATTAGGTCTGTTTGGTTTTGCAGGTACTGTTCCTAGTTATTGCTGCACAGTACATTCCACTGCAGGTATGTGGTACATATGAGACCTTTAAAATCTGAATTTATGAAAAACATTGTAAACATGGACACTAAGGTTTGGGAGATCAGTACAAGGATATGAAAGTTTCTACATAGCTGATCTGAATACAGCAGAGGGATCCTTATGGGGCTAGTGGGAATCATTTTGATTTTTCAAAACTAATGGTCCTGGGGTTTTTTTAATCACCCTTTTCGGTTGCATTTTGTCATCAGAGAAAACCTCCTGGATAGCAGAAATTGCTCTGTCCTAGTTGCAATGTCAATAGGCAGACTAAAAGGGACAAGAAAGGCAAACCTAGAGATCAAATTCATCAAAACAAGATAGGATGATATTGAAAGTATTCCTAGAGACTTGGAAGAGAACTTTGGGTTTAGGTCTACACTGCCGTCCTCCTTCTCTGTCCTAGATGCTACCTTTTGACATGTCCATCTCATAAATGAGACCCCTGTACCATACATGTCTAAGCTAATGCTTTCAAACACTTGTCTCCACAAGGAATATTTTCCTCTAGATGAGGGCAAAACTGTATGGAAACTCAACATCTTGTCAGTAAAACTGCCTAGAGCATCCATCACATCCCACTGTACAGTTCCATGTGAGCACTGACTGGTCATGGCCAGCTGCTACTGCAAGGCAAAGTTCATACCCCAGGCTGTGCTCTTCTATTTTCACTTTTGTGCTGGCATTGCTGCCTGGCAGGTCTGGGGTAAGCCAGGTTGGAAACTCTGCAGGGCAGAGAGATAATCCAGGAAGAGCAGGTTTCTTGCAGTGTCTCACCCAGGCCAGGTGAGAGCCAGAAGATGCTCAGAGGAAGGGGAAGGAAATCAAAGAGGAAAGCCATAGTAGCATGGACGTAGATCAGCCTAAATTCCATGCTAGTGTGTGTTCCTGGGTGGTGGCACTTCTTCCTCCTGCCTCTACTCTGTCCTAGGCACAGCCTTGTCCCCACTGCTGCGCCTTCTGATGCTGTTTCGGAGCCCTTGTGAGTTCACTCAGTTCACCAACCTCACAGGAAAAAACCTTCTTTATTTGTTTGTTGAATTGATTCAATGTGCACCTATATGAATCCCATAACTCTGTATGGGAAAGAGGGAGTGAAGAAAAAAATTGGGGGAAGAGATGGAAGTGTCCTTTTTTGGTGGTCAAACCATTATTGCCACCCACTGAGGGTGCTGTTACAACTAGACAACTGTGCATGCAAGGTGCAACTGAAGATAACAGTGCTAAACTCGCTGATCTGATGCAAGGTTAAATCCTTTTTTTGGTGAGTTGCCACAAAGTTGTGTGATTGTTAAATCTACTTCAAGTGAAGCTGGAGGAATATCTAGGTGGAAGTGGCTGGGAAGAACAAAACTGCATTTTGTGGCAATCTCCACTTAGGTTATGCTATCAGGATGTCAAATTGCCCTCTATGCATGCTTTCAGAAGGGATCAAAACAAAACTCAGCTTGTAAAAAAAAATTTAGTTTTAAGTTGGGTCAACACACTGATCTTACTTAATAGCTGCAGAACATCTTGTCCTAAATCAGGGAGAGAATGAAAAGATAAAATGAGCAGCAGGAGATAGGAGAATCTCATTTTAATACTAGTGTGCTCTTTATATGGATGATGTTGAACATGGAGCTGCTCTTCAAGATGAGGAGTCCATGTCATCAAAGAAATTTTCAGCTTTTTGTAGTAAACAGCTCATAAAAATAATCAAAGTTTTAAAAAAATATTTTAGTTTTGTAAACTGCATGTTTCCACTGGCGTCACAAGGAGGTAGGTTTGTGGGAGAATAGCATAATGAATAATCACTAGAGAGTAACTAATTGACCAGAAATTTGTGAAGTAAGTAAGTTATTCAACTGGCTTTACCATCAGAAAAATTGCAGTGTGGTACTGTGCTTTGGATTTTCTTCAGTAGCTTGTAATGAAGAATAAGGATGTACCTCAGCAACCCCTCTTCTTATACACTATTATGTTACTGTAGCCCCCATTTCCTGGTACTGTGGGATGGTGGGAGTGGTAAAATGCCAAAACCATGATGTGTGGTCCACTAGGGAAGAGGGTGCTTCTCATACATGGTTTTGGAGCAGCTAAATCCATATTTGATTCTGTAAGTTAACTTTATATAAACTTAAAAACTATTACAGCCTGGAATTTACTTAAAATTACTGTTTCTCAGAAGAAAGTTACTTTTGTGTGCTGTTATTAATTTGTCTCTGTCTTCACCTAAAGTGCTTTTTCAGTGGTTTCTGATGTTAAAAAAAAAGTTGCAATGGTTTGCTCCTTCTTGAATAGTGTTTTGTTGCTAGTTAATGAGTCTTTGTGATTATTTTATCACTATGATTATGCAGACCTGGTTGCTGGTGCCAGAACAGTGATTAACAGTACCATAAACTGACTCTTGAGGGTCTAGCCACAATAGTATACATCACACACTGCTTTGCAACTTTAGCAGATAAGCAGTTTGACACTTTTAGGTTTCTACTTAAAAAAGTCAGATGATACTCAGTATTGACAACAAACTGGTAGTTTTTATTATTATATGTGAAAAGAAAAATGAAGTCAGGTTAAGTTTTCTTCGCATAACTTCTTAAAAAATAAATATCACCATTTTTCACAAAAAGAAAAATAATAAGCTCTTTTAAGGAGCATCAGCAAACGTAATTGTTCTTTATATGTATAGAACTGTGAAGAACTTTATTGTGTAATTTGAAACTAATAAAGCAGAGACCAAACAATATTACTCTATAAAACAGCTGAGATAAAAATATAAACATAAAAAGAAGACAACATCCCTTACAGAAGAGAACAATGTGAAAGGCCAATTTGAATGTAAAATTCACAGGTGCAATTTCTTGTTTTTAAATACTAAAGACTATCAGAACACCTGTGAGCAGGATGATTGATTGCAACGATCTGAGATGTTCCTTCTAATACGTTCACAACTGTGCCTGAGATCATTAAAGCGTGATATGATTAAGCCTAAATTCCTATACTTTGTGTGGCTTTAAGAGGGAATAGTTTCTTTAACGCAAAGCCTGTTTTACCTCAGTTGCTTGTGCATGACTTGAATGGAGTTGTGCAATTTGAATACTGACCACAAACTAACTCATGAAGATTGGAAATAAGCTATATGATGTATATTGGTGTATTGGAAATCAAGAGTTTTATGATGGATGGCTGTATCATGCCTTTTCCATCTTGTGCTTTGCTGTGTATTGGGTCAATAAATGTTTTAATTTTCTTTGATGCCAAAACTGGTCAGCTTTCCTAGACTGCTACACACAAAGCCAAATGGCTCTAGACCTTTTGGTATATCTGCCTCTTATTCCCTAGTTTTCGCCTCAAAAATGTAGTTAATTGGATTATGGTTCATGTTCTCTGTTTGATTCACAAAAGACAGAAAGCAGGGAAGCCCTTGCCACCATCTGCTTTTCCCATCCTCTGAATTTCTTTCATCTCTATAATGAACTTGGACCAAACTACAGACCACTGTGTTTCTGAGCTACCATAATATTTCAAAGGTGGGAAAGAGTTCTGGAACATGCAGACAGACATTGAGTAATTGACCAACGAGCATGTAAAAAGCTGAGGATTTACAGAATCTGACAACTGGTTCATTAGTGAAAGTATTGTAAACACAAAAAGAAAAAAACCTTTCCAAATATACTCCTTTTTTCCACAGTAAACAGTGTAGGACACCTTTCTTGCCATTCTCATTTTAATTTTAAGAAAATGTTGATGGAACCTTGTTTGTAGGATTGTCAGAGGTGTGTTGGCTGCTGGACTACTAGGGATACTGTCAGTTGACAAAGTCATGGCACAGGTGGAAATGGTCAGATCTTCAGTAAACCCAGATAAAGCTTCTGCCCACCTTCTCCGTCTCTTTTAAATGAACAAATGCTACTGGGGTTTTTTAGTAGTATTGAATTAAAATAAGTTTTTTATTATTACACTTCAGAGAGAGAAAGATAATCCTTGAACCACTACAAATATTTATTCACTAGATATTGCAAGAAAAGACAATGCAGCACTAGGAGTCAGTCTTGCATACCAGACCATGTGGACTCTCTTCAATTCACCAGAAAGCTGATAACAATTTTGATGCCAATGAAACTGAAAAACATTTTGAATTTCATGTGAGATAATCCCCTTTTTATTCTTCTCTGATGTAAAGAAATAGGTGCCAAACTTTGGCACTTCTTCCAAACCATTCTTCTTGACTTTTTTTGCAAAAATGAACAACTGAGCTATGGTATTTGTAAAACACTGAATATAGATCTACATGAGTTAGTGATATAGTCTGTATCCCAGCTTACTTGGAATGCTTCTGCCATGGACAGAATTTGAGTTTTTTCAACTGTTGCTAGGACTGTTAAAGGGCATTGAAATTTCTGTCCTTCCCCTAGTTCATCAGAAGAGATTTGGGCAAACACAGCATTGCTAGAATAGTTTACTTACAGAAAAAGACATGTGGCATGAAAATGTTGAGAACTGCTGTTCTCATATATATTTATGATCCTAGATACTCTAAGATGAAGTGCTGAAATACTGCCAGAGTCTAACTAGGAGCTGCAAGGGAAAATTGTTGACCTGGTAGAGAGGCAAATTGTGCACTGCATATTGCATAGTGACAGCAAGGGACTCCCAGTACAAAATGTACACAACCCTTTATAAGATCAATTACAGCCACTAAATTTGTGTATGTTGTGGTGAGATTTGTAACTTCCTTTCTGTTCTTTGCAGCCCAATGGAATTGATGGCAATGCTAAAACTGGGTAAGAATTTTTGGAAAATAATTATCAAAAAGGTGCTACAGGAGCTCAAAAAGGACACCATCAAACTAGTAATCAGCTTTGCTAAGAAGTCTTCCAGTGCAAATTAAATGCTTCAAGAAAAGTTTGGGCTTCTATTCTTCATTCAAATGGGAAATGCTTAATATATGTAGATGTCTTAATGATTTCATTGTATGCTACTCTGTAAAATCTGTGAAAAGAACATTGAACTTGCTATAATAAGAAGAAACTAGCCATCACAGGTACGTATTAGTGACTTTATAGGAAGCAATTATATAACTGGTATGCAAAATCTTCTCAAAAAATTATTCCAGGTGACACCTGTGCATTCAATTTGATGTATGAAATCTCCCCTAACATCTGGTGGTACAGCGTTAGGTGACTTTTGTAGTGTCCCTGTAGATTGATAGTGCTGGGAGCTATAATGATTGCTGCTGATTTATAATAGTGTAAGACACTGTTGGGAAGAGTTCATGCAGGAAGCAGTGTAGGAAGGTGTATGGCAACATGCTACTTGTGTGGGTTGTATAAGACATTATCATTGTCTTTGAAAATTATAGCATGTTTTATTCTGAAGTGATCCTTGTGACAGTGTTTCTGACTTGCTGCAGTCCCTTCATAGCTTAATAGCTTCTGTTTTTATCACAAATGGAAAATACAGGCTGGAGAGTATATAAAAAAATTTACATTAAAATATTATGAGAATGCAGCATTTTCATTTTTTTGAGCAATTACTTTAATACTTACTACATCTACAAAGTGTTGCCAGCAGGTTAAAGAGAGGCAATCTTTTCTCTCTCCTCAGCGCTGGCGAGACCACAGCTGGAGTGCTGTGTCCAGTTCTGAGCTCTCCAGTACAAGAGGGAGATGGGTGTACTGGAGAGAGCCCAATGAAGGGCCCTGAGGATGGTGAAAGGACTGGAGCACCTCACCTGTGAGGAGAGGTTGAGATAGCTGAGACTGCTCAGCCAGGAGAAGAGAAGGCTCAGGGCGATACAGTCAAGCTCTATAAATACCTGAAGGGAGGTGCAAAGGGAACAGAGCCAGTGGTGCTCTGTAACAAGATTTGAGGTAATGGGCTCAGACTGAAAGGCAGGAAGTTACGTTTGAAAATCAGCAATTTGAATAACAAATTTTAACGAGTGTGTGCTCTGAAATTCAGTCTGCATTTCTTCTAATACAACAGTACAGGAAGTCACTGGGACTTGGATGCTTAGGAAGATAGCATGCTAAAAAATGAGGGAGAGAACAATATATAAATGTATTTCCCCAAATATTTATAGAAGTTAAGCAATTAATTTCCTTTGCATTAATGCTTTGACATTAGACTAGATTTTCAGTTTTAACACTCTTTAAAAGATTAAAAAACCCCTCTGTCACTTCAAATATGAGAATAGTGCAGGGGAGAGAACAGGAGGGAAAAAAAACATCTTTTTATTGGTTACCAAAAGAAGAAAAATATAAATCTAGGTATTCTTTGCAGACACTTCATTGTTTTTGATCAATAAACCAGCTTGTTTGAAATATCCATGAAACTAAAAAAAAGGAAAAAAAGATTGCAGTTCCAGGTTCAGAAATCATGTATTTCCATGCTTTTATGCTTTGTGTGTGCTAAGGGTAAATCAGATTATGAATTCCCAGTGGAAGACCGGCAGTTCAGCTCAAAATTCTACATCTGCTTAATCCAAGATGATATGCAAGCAGAGGGAGGTGGAAATTAAACACACGACTCCAGCAATAGTTTCCTACAACACGATACTGTGAGGATAACGGAAAATAAAATTTCTCATAACTGGCATAACTGCCTATGTGTTTATTAAATAATGATAAACGCAATTAAATGCAGTACATATTTTTAAATTTTGAAAAGTACCTAGTGGAGTACAGTTCTGACTGACATCTGAGCTTGCTTTCTAATAGAGCACAGCATTAGAGACTAGTAAGAGATCCTATATGCCTCAGCAGAATTTCAGTCCCTGTTTAAGGAGTTAGGTGAACACCAACACCAGTTTTGATTTGTCTGCAGTTGGATTTCAGATTTTACTGGTTTAGTTTGTGTTACAGCTTCTGCTCAGCCTTATTGTGGCTGCTGTTAAGTGGTGGTAAAGACATGCAGCCCAGAATATGCTGAGTTAGAAAGGACCCATAAGGATCATTGAGTTCAATCCTTAGCCCTACAGAGGACCAAGAACTACACCCATTTGGCCCCTTTGGTTGCCAGTGGTCTCTTAATTGACCTTTGTCTGATTTATAAATCTGATTCTGACTGTTTGCATTGCTTTACGAATATTTATCTGCACAGATTTTGCTATGTAATATAACTAAATAGAATGGAGCATCACAGCTGGAAATCAGTGGTATTAATCATTTTGTCTTACTCAGATTTTTAATGCAAAATATATTGAAATGCAAGTTGCAGAAATAGAGAAGGGAAAAAGAATTCTGAGACTTGATGGAGCTACAGTTGTGCTATACCCAATATGCTATACATCCAATTCTCCTCTCCTCTCCACTCCTCTCCTCTCCTCTCCTCATATTAGGCACAAAAAATTATTGTGTTTTCCAGAAGCCCTGGGTTGGTGTTGGTACAGGACAGGTAAAACTGTCAAAACTCCCTTTTTTCCTTTTTTTTTTTTTACTGTAATTTTTGAAAATGGACTATTTACAGCTCAGTGGTGTTACAAATCCAGTAAAATTCTTATTTGTGTTCTGTTTCCTTTCCTAAGTGTTGCAATGTTGTACATTATTCATGAACAATATCAATAAATAAAGCAGCAATGTCCCTTTACATAATGCTGTATTATTACAAGCCACTGCAGATTCATTGATAAAACTGCTTTCTTTTAATGAGTTTTACTGAATAGCAAGTGGTATGCAGTGTGACTTCTTAATATAGTCCTCTAATTCTTAAACTGTTAAGTCACAGATACTTTTTTTACTGGGTTCCAATGAGAATATATTTGTGCCCAATGGCTAAGCTTTAACACAGTGAATAATTTTTGCAGAGTCATTTTAACTGTACCTGTTCCTGTTCCTGTTTATTTTCAGCTACCCATGTCTATTGCTTGTGCCCATTCCTCTCTTCTTTCTTCCTCTGTTCATTTGGTTTTCTGATCTATCCTTATCACTTAAAGCCTAGCTTGTGAGGTGTATGTGCTTTCCAGACCTTCCCATCTCATGAGATCACTTCCAGCTAAACGTGCCCAGGTAGCCAAGAAGGGCAGTGGCATCCTGGCTTGTATCTGAAGTAGTATGGCCAGCGCAGGGATCATTCCTGGTGAGGCTCCACCTTAAGTACTGTGTGCTGTTCTGGGCCCCTCACCACAAGAAAGGTATTGAGGTGCTGGAGCATGTCCAGAGAAGGGCAACAGAGCTGGTGAAAGGTCTGGAGCACAGGTCTTATGGGGAACAGCTGAGGGAGCTGAAGTTGTTCAGCCTGAAGAAAAGGAGGCTTTGGGGGAGGCCTTATCACTCTCTACAACTACCTGAAAGGAGGGTGTAGCCATGTGGGGGTTGGTCAGTCTGTTCTCCAAAGTTACAAGTGAGGACAAGAGGAAATGACCTCAATTTGCACCAGGGGAGGTTTAGACTGGGTATTAGGAAAAATGTCTGCCCTGAAAGGGCTGTTGAACATTGGGACAGGCTCTCCAGGGAAGTCATTGCGGCACCATCCCTGGAGGTATTTGAAAGGTGTTTATATGTGGCACTTAGGGACACAGTTTAGTGGTGGACTTGGCAGTGCAAGGTTCATGGTTGGGCTTGATGATCTTGGAGGTCTTTAACAATCTACATGATTCTATGATTCTGTGAAGGAGCTTGGTGTTCCCCAAACAAACAGGCAGTGCAGGTGCACAGCCAGACAGGGTTTCCTCTTCTGGGACTTCGCATGCCTCACTGTAAGGCTCTATGTTCATTTAGCTCTCTTGCTATTATTAGCTCAGTATAATCAACCAAGTTTTATGGCTTATAACTGTTTAAAGATATATATTTTTTGTTGTACTGTCCTGTTGTGCTTTTAAATGCTTTATAAGGTTTTAAAGCTGCAGGGTATTGTACCTCATGGAACAAAGTTTAACATATAAATCACTGTGATGTTTGGTTTGTATTTGTGACCTGAATGTCCATAACTGTCAATAAAAGGCACCTCCATAAAGGAGCATGAGTCAAGACAGACAAAACAGGGCAGACTGTAATGCTGACTATAAACAAAAAAAAAGTAAATCTACTTAAACTGCAAACATAATGCAGGTGTGGTTACTGCTGCTATTAAATGTGATTTCACTTGCTTGTTTTCATTAGTGATAAAGTCTCATTTGTAACTGTATTCCCATTACTCAGTCTTTTTGGTCATATATTCTATTCCTGCATATTCAGTTAACTCATTCTCACCTTTTTTTTTTTTTTTAAATTACATTTTCTATTCCCTGATCTTTACTGTTCTTATCTACAGTATATCATTTCTTTCAGTATTTTTTTTTCCTGAACAGCTAGCATTCTTGGATACTATTTAACTTGTTTCATGGCAAGTTTTTAATTTTTCCCATTTAAATTAACTATTTTAACTAATGAGATTAATACTTCACACCTCATTCTACCCTTCATGTTGCCATTACATGGTTAAGTTAATTCCATAGTGCTGCCAAGTCTCTGTCACTTAGGAAAAGCTTAAGGCAAATATTACAAGTTTCTCATTCCAGCTAATTTGGTTGTTGTATTTAATTGATGATGTATCAATTTGAGAGAAAATAAAACCTTTGTAAAAAGGATCACTGACAGATTAAAAACCCTGAAGCATATTAGATTGATTTTTATGGAGTTATAGTAGACTCAAACCAGTGTTGGATGTGAAACTGACTGAAGATCTAAGGACTTTATAAAGGTTTGTCTTTGGAAGGGTTAAGGCCTGCTGTCTGGACAGAAATTTTGGAGGGTGGGTTGCTTATTTGTATCTTAAATATGCTATTTGAAGGCCTCCAAAAAGCTTAGAACAGCAGAGACAAATCCAGTGTGTACTGCATAAGTCTCTGCTGTTGGAAATGGGTTACGCAGACCAAACTATGGGCAGTAGATACATGATCTAATAGCTCCTAGAAAGAAAATCTGAACTGTTGTTTGCAGTTATGCTTTCCTATGCCTAGAAGGTAAAGAAGGTACCTCTACATGAATGTCAGATGAGCCCATTCATCAGTTATCTGAAGCAGTAAAACACGTCAGTTTGCCAAGGCTGTGTGTTCCTAGAATGAGCATTTAGGTGTATCTTCAGATGACTTTGAAAAGCAGTTACCATGTTCAGCACTATCCCCTGGACAAGGTCTTGGGGTAAAAAAGGTGAGGACAAGAATGATGACTTCATTCAGGGTTTTTTGAAGCATGGAGTATTTTGGTGGTTGCAGTCATCCAAGAGAATAAAGATTTTAGAAAAGAAACAAAACTTCAGGTAATAAGAAAAGTAACTTTCCTTACAGGATGGGCTGTAACATCTTCAGATGTGAAAAATAGCTTTGAAATTCCAGATTCTTTGTTACTTGCTATTCTGAATCACTTTTTTTCATTTCTCTTTACTTTTTTAATGAAGGCTACATACTGGGCTTCAGTAATACCAAATTTTTTCAGTGTGGAAAAAGAACCCTTTCTTTTATTTCTTGTGCAGTTTCATAGAATGATGAGCACTTCTGCTTTGTTTGGAGCGGACATTCATGGCACTTTTTAAATTTTTTTTTGAGATATGTATATTTCTAAATCTGAATTGTGTTCACTGGGCTATGAGGTTCTTTTTTGCCTTCTTTGTTTTAACTGTGGTATGCCTTTTCTTCTGTTATATTTCATATTGCTTCCTTTGCTCCTTTGTATATATTTTTCTTTCACTATGCTATATTTTCTAGTTCCTCTTTTCACACTCTACTATGCCTTGCAGCTTTAGTATATACACGTCTCTCATCTTCAGCTGTTTCTTTTTGTCTCTTCCAGATATGCTGTTACCCCTGAGCATTTGCATGGGGAACGCAGAGATGCCCTCAGAATCTGAGTGGCCCCAAGAAGATAAAAACTTTCCCTTAAGTAATAAGCCAACTCCATTCTTCCCAAAATCCAAGAACAGTGGACACCGTGTCTTCCCTTGCATCCTATTCCTACTGCCATCAGTCACTATTGGTCTTTGCTGGAACTGAAGATTGCCCATCTCCTGGCCTCTGAGCATCCTTTGGCATGTGGGAGGTAACTTACTGTACCCTGGGTGTTACTTTGTGTGTGTAAAACAGCTTCAGGTCCATAAGAAGTGATGTCATTTGGTCAGACTTGGCAGAGCTCTGAAGGGTAGAGGTTGCATTCCTCCCGTGTTTACCACCTCCTCTTCCACGACCTTCCTAGGTTGCTCTGATACTTGGAAGCTGTAACCATAGCTGCTGTCATCTCTTTTGAGATTTTGGACAGATTTGTTCTGGAAAAGGACAGGCATGGTGAGAGTTGAGGCAAGGTGAAAGCTGTGATGATGAGGGAGAGGGATGCTGTGTGAGAGAGCAAATACTTTGTGAGAGTCAGTGTCTCTGTTTCTATCATTATCAAGGCACCTAGTCCCTCCAACTTACCTCCATGCCTGTTGTTACCTGTACTAGAAGAGCTACCTGTGTTGTGACCACCCTGGAAGTTAAGCTGTGGCCATATGCTTCCCATTCTCGTATCAAGAAACTTCTGTAGCTGTTTCTATTGCTGCCAACAGCAATTTAAAGCAGTAACACTGTGAAATCAAGAAAGGTTGTTACTGAAAACAGTCAAAAAGAGGAGTGTTTCCCTTGCTACTGCAATCTGACAAACCTGTAAGCAGCAGTGCCTGGAAATATCTATCAGGGCATAAAAAGAGTTGTATAATTTTTTTGCATTCTCTTCACATTTTACGTGATTTTCAGTGTATCAAGTATTAGAATTTGTGGTCTACTTTTCTACCTGGAAAACACAGTTGCAAGGGGTGTTTAATACATGAGTAATTATTTTTTCCTTCTAATATTTTGTTGGTCTTTATGCTTTTTGTACCACTTTAATGAACTATACAGCAGGCCTTGGATTTTGTCATTGCTCATGTGCTGATTTTGGGCAGATATATACTCCTTAAGTGTTATGGGCAAAATCAAGCACATCGATAAATGTGTTTCAAAATCTATTGAAATTTAGCCCAAACTCAGCTATGGTACGCAAAACCCTCAAAGCAGAAATGCTGAAGGTCATGCAGACATCTCCATCCCAGGAGAATATTTGTTACAGTCTGAAATTTGTTTTTAAAGCTGTGTGATATGTATCCTGTAGCGATTATGTTTGTTTTACAAGGGCAGCAAGTCGCACGTCCCCCCTCAACCTTTCCCCAAGTCGCGCCCTGGGCGTGAAGGTCAAGCAGGACAACTTTGTGCCCTTCATCCTTACAGCTCCGTGCCACTTTCCCCTTCCCTGCCTGTCAGCAAGTTCCTGCGGTGCCACGGCGACCTCCGAACACTTGCCGGAGCCCGCTTCGTTTTGCCTGGAAGCCTCACGGCCCCCTGCACTCAGGTACAGCCGGGGGTGGTCTGGCGCAG
The DNA here is from genome assembly GCA_013399695.1 of Formicarius rufipectus. Lineage (NCBI taxonomy): Eukaryota > Metazoa > Chordata > Aves > Passeriformes > Formicariidae > Formicarius > Formicarius rufipectus. The sequence continues at coordinate 726,893 of VXAU01002188.1, forward strand.
GTAGGCGGGCCGGAGGATGTGCAGGCGGCACCGCAGGGCTCGTCGAACACGAGGGTGGGTTGGGCT
>VXAU01002188.1:727160-888526 GCA_013399695.1 Formicarius rufipectus
CCCCTCGGCCCCGCCACCGGGACCGCGGTGGCGCAGGCGGCCGCCGCTGGGGGCCCGCGGCCGGTGGCGCCCAAGGGGCCGCCCGCGGCCGCCCTGCAGCTGCCCGCCAACTTGCAGCTGCCACCAGGTGAGTGAATGAGTGAGTGAGGGATGCTGCCTGGCGGGCCCGGCTGCGGGCATGGCCCCGTGTCGCGACTTGCCTGGGATGTCGCGGTCCTCGCTTCGGGGGTCCCGCCGCCCTGCCCTTGCTGCCGGCGACGAGCCGTGGAGAAGGACGGGCAGGGCGGCGGCGGCAGTGGGTTTGGGGGGTGTGTATGTGTGTGTTTGGCGCGTTGGTTTACTGCCCTAAACGTGTGGGAACCGCGGTGTGTGCGTCTGTCTTGCAGCGCATTGGGAGTGTGGCTGTGTTCACTCAGTTAAGTGCTGGGGATGCTTGCAGCCTGTCTGGAGGATGAATCTGGAAGTCTCTGGATTAAGGTAACTTCTTACTTTGGTGCATAGCACGAGGAGCAGGAGGAATAACCAAAAACTCAGTGGCCAAATTACCGTGATACGTGACTTGAAAAAGACTGATGGAGGCTTTCGTGGAACTTGGAAGAAGGAGTCTCCCGGGGAAGTGGGGAGTGTGTGAGCGGGGTTTGTCGCCTGCAGGACGACTCCGGCAACTTTCTGTGCGGGTCACACTGCCCGCGTTCCCAGTCGGTCCCGCAGGAATTCTTATCACCAGGCCCATGCGACCATTAGTGGAACAAAATATTGCCGTGCCTGAGGAGGGCACTGCTGAAAGTTCATTATGAATTTGAATCGCGTTTTTTCTGTAAACCCTGTGTGGGAGATGCGGAGTTCGGAGAGGTACCGCATTTAGAGATGCACTTCGTATAGCGGCAACGAAAATAATTAATGTAGGAATTGTATAGTGCTGATAGAGACAGCTTAGTACTTTGGATGGCAGCAGAGGGTTTAGCCAGGGCTCCTACCTCTGCTTTCTCTCAGGAGGAAGAAGGTGCTGTTGTTTCCGAACTTCCAACTCTTCCCTGTTGGGCTGTATTTAACTGCTTTTTAAAAAAGTGACTTTTATCCAGCTGGTTTTGATCTCACTCTGTTGAGACCCCAAGATATGTAATGACTTTACTGCTATTTGATGATGTAATTAATTCCTGCCAGGACAGTTCAGTTGTTGAAGCATCCGTTGCAATTACTTTCAGGTCGCATGTTCCCGAAAAGGATGACTGGTTTTACAGTAATTCGTGTGCTGGTAATGCCTATTTGCCTTTTTTTTTTTTTTAAATCCCAATGCCTTTATCAAAGACATGCACCTCCCAATGACATATATAATGCTAATGTAATTTTAAAAAGTAGTCTTTAGTCGGTAAGTTTCACTGTAGATTTCCCAGCACTCAGATGATGCTATAATGTCTGGGTAGTAGCAGTCAAGGATGAGTTTAAATCTTTCCTCTGAAATGAGCCATGATGGGAATATATTAACTACTTGTAGCAGGGCTCCCCAGGTATTCAAGTTTTGTATCTAATGTTTTTGCTTTCCTGAATGTATTGACATTCAGTTAAACATCTTCTGTGAAGGTCAATGCTCACGCAAAGTGCCTGCAGTTCGGGAACTACAAGTTGGCAAAACTTATGTTTTTTTGTAGTGGCTTAAGTTTGATTGCATCAAGGTATACTGTTGAATGTCATCTGACTTGCACTGTGGCGGTAGGCAGATGTAACAAAATCAGCATTACCCTTCAGTTGCATCAGCTTATTTTCCTTGCTCCTGGGACAATGCAGCGTTTGTATAGGAAGTTCAGAGGTACTGGTGCTGTGTAGCATTATAAATTAAAAGTAACTATGGATTTTAGTGCTTCAGAAGAAACACAAAAGTTGTCAGATTTCAAATGGATCAATGTTTCAGGGAAAGTTGCCTAAGTAATTGTTGTAAGGATGATACAAAAATGCATTCTGGCTTGTGGAAGTGTTACGATTTTACCTGTAACTTCTATGTGAATTAAATTTTTAATTAAATATAAAAAATGCAAGATAAATAGCATTAAAGCTACCAGTGTTAGTTTAGCATAATTTAAAAATTAATGTGGAATAAACCACCAAATTCTTAGGCTTGAAAAGTTTGTGTTTCAAATGAATGGCTAAATCTAGCCAGGCAGAATAAAATAGAGAAGGGAAAGTGCACTTGTCTTTAAAATTATGTCATTCAACTTCTGTGGCACTTGCTAGGAAAAATGCATACAGAAAACATCCTTCCCTTGAGTTTCAAAGGGGGGTGTTTGAGCTGCCTGGTTCTCAGGACAGTATTTCCCTTACTGGTTACCCTGAATTACTCATGAAATGCTTGTGTCCTGGAACACACATTGCTCCTGTTCTTCTACAGCTCTGCAGTCTGGGGTGGGACGGGCACCAGCGGATCTGCATTTGCCCACATGGCTTGGAGTGCAGTGGAGATTCATGGAAGTCATGGATTTATGCTGTTCTTTCTCTCTCGTCTCTACCTTCTCCTTCCTCTTGCTCAGAATAAATCCAGGAGGTGAGAAAGGCAGATGACCAGGTATGACTCCACACATCTCTGAGCAGAGCTTGCCCACCTGCCACATGCGTATTTTTACCTGCTTTCCCAGGAAGCATCACTGGTCTTGAAGAACCTGGACTTGCTCATGCATAATGAAAGGTCTTCATCACCTTACTGTGTTTTCCTCTACAAAGTGCTGGTTTTCACCAGAGTGGCCAGCTGTTCGACCAGTGCTGCTGGTACTCAAGGCCGTCCTCCTGCACCAGTCCATCCCGTGCATGCCATCAGCTCTTAAACGAAATGTTTGGGCTGTGTCCTCTCCCGTGGAGGGAATTTGTACGGTCTACCAAAGGGACCCTTGACAGTTGCCCTCTTTGTTGACAAGAATATGTCAGCAGCATTTTAGAAGGCTTTGCATGTAGCTGTCTGTGGGACTGGCAGAGAGCAGACCACCACCGTGAGTGCTGCCTCAATCCTGAGCTCTGCTGGTTGTGTGGTCTGCACTGATGCTTACAAACCTGCACAGATGTCTCCTGTCGTGGACAATCTGCGTATCGAGAAACTATGTCTTTTGTTAACTTGAGCTTAATATTGGGGCAGGGAAATGGATAGGCTGTGCTATTAAAAGAAGGAAATAATTTAAGGCTTGGGAAGGAGTGACAAGGGCTATGACAAATGTCTGTAGCTCATCTTAGTGACTTTGGGCCCTGCACCTCTTTGGAAAAGTGCAGGGTAGAAAGAGTGTAAAAACAACAAGAAGAATGTTTTTCCTTGTTTTCCTGGTTTGCTTTTCTTAGACTTAGGTTTTTGTCACTTCTCTGTAATTGTGGTTTTCATTCAATCCCTGGCCCTGGAATGCTCATTACAAGCAGGTGTTGAAAGGAAAATTAATAGATATATCCATTTCACTTCTGGTGGGATGAAAAAAAAAAACAAACCACAAATTGAACCAGATGCCAGGGATCCTCCATTGTTACCTTGGATCTGCTTCCAGCAGGGAAGCTCTTCAAAAAGCTCACCTCATGCCACTGCTGCTGGTTACAAGGATGGCAACAGCTGCCATTGCTCTTCACTGTAGCATCAGCTGTCTCTGGTGTGTGTATTTCTGCTCTCCATTATTGCTAACACCAGTGGGCCTGTGCAAGTATGGTGTCAAAAAAGAGAAGTTGCCCTCAGTCTGCTGTAATTTGTATGAGTAATGTGGTGCAAGGCATGGCCCCTGTATAAAGTTTCACTTGCACCTGACTTAGAGGGGAATGGCAGCAGGTACAGCTTCTTGGTTTGTCTTTGCAGCTCAGTTGTTGGATGTTTTGCCGTGTCCCTGGCAGTTTTCCACTGCCTACAGCTTATCTAGCCTCATAGTGGGTAGGTGTTCATAAAGCACTAGTTTTTAGGGCAAGTGGCTGGGCCTGTGAGGCAAAAGGCAAGCAGTCAGTATGTGGATTCCTGTGGCTGGGAAGGAGAGAGCTGATGTGGGTATTTCAGGACTGCTGTGGGGTGGTATGGAACCTGGTCTTGTTGGATTTCTTTTAGCTGGATGTAGAAACTAAGGGAACCTGAAGAGGTAAGGGCTGATAGACATCTGGATGCTGCTGCCTACTGCTTTTGAAGTTGACCCTAATACCTTTCAAGTAAAGTGCTGAGAATCAACCTCTTCATGTTCTAGTTGTTGTTTCTCAGTGGTAAAATCATGTGAGGAATTCAGTATTTTCATATTTGTGGGTCACTTTAGAATAGGAGAAAGCACTGAATTTAAAATACTTCATAGTTTAGATTATGCTTGGGTAGAAGTGAGCTATCTAAAGATTTCTTGTTTCAACAGGACAAAAAACCCTAGAAACTCTATGAAGTCTGCAGTTTCTGGGTGTTGATAATACCATGAAGTCTGAGTGTACTATCTGTGCTATAGGATGACCTGTAGGGGATAAATAATACGGGATTGTAACCTTTTGTATCCCAAAATTGTCCTTAAGCAGGTTTTTTGGGAGGGATTCTTTGCAAACGTCTCTCTTCACATCAGGTGACAACAGTCAGCTTTTTTTTCTGAGGAAGGATCAGCAAAACGTTGGCAGCCTTGAAGAGCTAAGTCAAACTTAAAAAATGTCTTCTACTGTAACCAGCAGAAATTTTGTCTGCTCTGTAGGATGTGATTTTGATTTCAAGACTGAGTGTGTCTTGCAAAATGATGCCTTCCTATCATTAAATGTACAGCCGTGTGGGAATTAAGATTTAAATCGTGGTAGAAGATATAAAGCTAATGTCTAGATTTATGGTTTTGAAATACACAAAAAAGTACATGCATTCTGAATACTGAAGCATGCAGTATGCTCAGTAAAATTAATGTTAAATGCTGTTCAGATTTTACAGTCATTTGGCCTGTATTGCAGAGCATTACAACTACAGTTTGGTGAATGGTGAACTTTTTTTAAGCCACAGAAGAGTGGGTATGTGAGTCTGACATGTGTTGCTTTTGCAGTATTTAAAGGACCCTTTGGCTTGTAGCAATAAAAATAGCTTCATCCACACACAAGTGACAGCCGGAAGAAGCACTAATTATGTTTCAGTATTCTTTTGCCAAATATGCTGACTAAACTAGGTAAGCTTGTGCATTATTATTTTGAGTAGTTGCTATACCAGATTTTTTTAAAAATGATTTTAGACATAAAAGTATTTGTCATACCATGCAGTAGGAATCTATGCTGTGCTTAGTGAATGGGATTGTGAGTGACAGTTGTAGATGTGAGTTGTGCTGTAATTTGCAAAGGTTCTGATAGCTATCAAAGATAAGTAATTAGTGCTGCCTTAACCACTTATGGCAAAACTGAAAGGCAAATACTGTATTTTGGAATTCATTTTACATGAAGCTACTTCTCTGAAAACTGATGCTGCCAGAAGAAAAGCAAATAAAATTTGCAAAGAGGAAGAGATCACGGTAGATATTTTAAAGTGTCTTACTATTCAGATTGTCAGGATTAAGGTCTGTTCTACCACCTGGGTCACCTTTAGAACAAAGTCCACTAACGGGTTTTTTCCACCAGTGTCTTGAGGAAATAGGCTCCATTTGCAATTGAAGCGGGCTAAAAGTGGCAGCAGAGAGAAGGCACTTGTTGCTAATGAGCAAATCTGGTGTCTATTAAGGCTGGAGAACTGGTGAAGCTCAGTAATCTTGTGGTGTAAGACCAGTCAGGTGATAAGGTGATGATTGATTTTGTTTAGCTTGTGCTTGCAGACTAGTGAGTGCATGCTTCCAGTTTGGTGGGGGCAGAGGAGATGCCTTCATTAGTACTGACTGCTCCTAGGAGTTGCCTGAGAAGTCAGAGTTCCTTGTGTGGATGTCCAGTGTAGGTTAAGAAGTGGGTGAAACAGCATGTCCTGGTTGGCACAGCACCTGAAGACTTTTAATTGCAGCTTGCCCAGTGACAGATGCCCTGCAGTTCCAATGGAGCCCCTGGACCGAGGTCCAGCTGACTGATGATGTATTACCAAGGAGTCAGCTTGGGGCAGCTGAGGCTGTGTGTTGAAGGGTAAGTGTAATCAGAACAACTTTATATATGGCTTGCATACTTGACAAATGTCACACAGTTTTGGTGACAGTTTCTACAGTATCTGTGTAGACAGAGTTTAATGCTTCCATGAAGGGTTTGCTGTCTGCTATGGTAATTTTTGTTTGCTCCCTCACTCTTGGAGCAAGGTGGTAATCAGTGTTAAAATTAAGTTTTAGGCCCTTGTTTTTAAGTGAAAAACAATCTAACAATCTAACAGAACAGTGAATTTGTACTTTCAGAGGAAATTAACTTTTAAAAGTTGAAATTCAGCTTTCTGTCAATCCCCAAGGGAGCAAAAGGGAAACAAGTGTGCCATTGCAAAATTAATCTGGGTTAACTGACTTCGTTCTTCTCTTATTTAAAAGAAACAGATTTTAAGGGGGCTGATCTTGTCCTTTACTAGAACTCTACCAAGACACCAGTTCTTGGTAATCAGATGTTTTTAGCATCTCTTGATTTAAAGTTAAGATTTGTGGTTCAACACTTCAGCTTTAGGTTTCTCTGTAACAGCTTATTGGCTTTTCTAGAAATTAGAAGTGCAGGGTATTGGCATAACTTCTGGTCCTTAGAAATCTGTGTGCTGTATATATATGGCTGCAATGTGCCAAGCACCTAATTTACTATTTAAAGAATTTCACTTCAATGAATCCTTGGAGTGTTGAGATTCAGTGCTGTTTTCGGTGCAGTAGGAGTTGACTTGAGACTAAGGAAGTGTCACTTTGGCTCCTTTGAGGAATTATTTCACTGCCATCAGCTGAGTCCTCTGCAAGTACTTGAAGCTTTTGTATGAGGTAATTTGAGTCCCTTAGAACTCTTAAAGCAGATTATCTTATCTGTAGACAATCCTAGAACTGTCTGATTACTGGTAAGAAAGAAACCAAGCCTCAAGGAACAAAGTTACAAACCACGAAGATGAGATGGGGACATGCTGATGGGAAATGATCTCAGTTGCTGAAAGACATGGCCCAAGGACAAGAGCTAGGTGTTCTTACGATATCAAATAAGACTACCTTGTGGTAGGTACACGGTGTTGGCTGGAAATCTCATATGCCTACACACAACAAAACCAGCAACTCTTGGGATTCAAGTGTAATAAAATACACTCTGAATTCAAATAAAAGCAGTAGTGCTACCTTTTAACAGTGCCCAAACCTGTTGGTTGTTTACAGCCCCTCCAAGAATTAATGCAATGTCCAAGTTTTATTTAAAGAGTTGATATGGATATCAGATACCTGTTAAAAATAAAACGTATGCTACCTTGCAACTAGTATGATTATATTTTTGCTTAAGAGTTTTACTCTAACTGTAAAATTACATGGATATCAGTATATGGTAAAGGAAAGAAGCTCAACTGTGTGTGCAGTTGAAGAGAACTCTGAAATGTAGGCCTGTATTCTGTGAAAAGGTATCAGCACTGTGGGGACCCAGTTGCTAATCTGTTAAACAGAGATATCCATCTGGGCATCAAAATCCACTGATGAACAGAGATAGCCATCTGGGCACCTAAATGCATTGATGAGCAGCCAGTCTTCAACAGCTTGGATAAGACTTACTGATTGAGCAGTGTGTGTGAAACTTGGCTTCAGATTTTTGCATTTTTAGCATTTTGTGTATATAATTCCTGGAGGAAAGGAGGGAGAGGGGATGTTGTTTATACTCAAAAAGAAAAAGGTGTGTGTTGTCAATTATTCCAGGCTGTTTGAAACAACACGGTATCAGAGGCTGCTCCGTCCTGCCTGGTAGAGATATCATAATCCTTTTCCTGGCTCCCTAGTCTTGAAAAGGCTGGGTCTGTACTGGGTGTCTCTGGAGCTGGTGCCCACTGTTAGCACAAAACCTTCACAGAAGCACTGGAGTTCCTGGAGGCAGCAGCCTTTTCTGTGACTCTAAGCCCCTCTGTTAGTGTGACAGAGTTGTGGGTATGTGGTGCTGATTTAAAAAAATGCTCACAGCAGCTCAGGCCGTCTGGGAAACACTAATGCTAGCGAAACAGTGCTGTCAACTGGACAGTGATGTCTCTGAGGGAAGCTAGTCACTGGCTTTGAAAAGATGAGATATCAGAAGTTGTCGACCAGAGTCTACATGAATCTGCAGTGCAGTGTTTGCGTGGTTGGCAAAGATGCAATCAACGTCATTAAAGAACTTGTGTGTATAACATTGTGTGGTATTTGTGTTCTGTGTAGCATGAAATAGTATTGAGATTATGACCCTTGAACTTTTCTCCTGACCTGGAAATTAGTGTTTTCCGTATCTGTGAGCAAAATAAGGTGTCTTTCATTGGAACTCAAAATTGGGCATCTCATCATGACTGCAGTATCTACATGCTAGTCACTGTTCTTGAGCCATCACTGTAAAGAACCCTTAGTTCAGAAGCTTCCCTGGAACAGAGGGAAAGAACACAGAGTGATATCTGAGATATGTAGTTGTTTAGCTGGTAAAACAAAATGTGAAAGAAATTAATTGCTTGAGAGCCTGGATATGTGGTGAATGATTGGCTTGCTGCAGTAGCAGTGTTGATTATGGGTTCATGATTGCTGAATTTCTCTCATGTGAACTGAAATTGACTGCCAAAGGTTGGAATGATTTGTTTTATGGACTAAAATGTTTTGTGAATGTAATGTACATGCTGAGCAATTAATCTTAAGTCATAGTGTAGATGATCTCTCTACCCTGTTTACCTGGGAAATCTAGAAGCAATCACAGATGTTTTTCCAAGAAAAGTCTCAAAGGGGCAATCTTTGTGACTTCACGGAAGATCTCCTGTCTGAAGTCAATTGTATTTGATTTAAGAATAGAAGTTAGAGCTCATCATTGGAAGCCTAGGGTGAGGTAACCTTGTGTGGCCTCTAGGTCTTTGTCGTAGCCTCATTCCTACAACAGTGAAAAGCTCAGCTAGATGTTGCCTCTAGGCTGGGCTATTGTCTTTGTTTCTTCATCTCCAGAAATTTTCAGTGGACATCTAGGAAAACTCAAGTACCAAGTGAGGGTCATTGAGAATAAGTAGTTCTCCTGCATGCAATACAGACCATACTTCATATGGAAATATTACAGCCCAGACATATTAGAAGGATTTTGTAAGCCATAGGTTATGTAAAAGTTGTTACTGTCTTTCACAGTATTTCATTAATACTTCCTGCGTCTTCAGCAGTCTTTTACAGCTAGTCTACAGAATAATGCACCTTGATACAATCAATGCCTGAACAACCTGTGTCTCTAATAATGTTTGGTTTTGGTTGGTCTTAGTTCTGTAATGTGTTTTTGTAACTTTCAAGTGACTTGTTCTGTAGGGCTCAATAAATAGGGTTGAAGAGGAAGAAACCTGCATTTTTTCTAAAGGATGGCTTTGGAAAGAAGTATTTTCAAAGCTATTGCATGGGTTAGTAGTGTTTGTCCTTTTGTTTTCCAAATTTTGGGTAACCCTAAATAGTCAGTCTAAGAAAATTAAAACTAATATTGCTCTTTAGTTGCCATTTAGTTTCCTACTAAAACGTCCCCTTCAAAACTTGGTCTTATCTTGTAACGACTGCCTTAAAAACTATCCCTTTGTTTTGAATAGCTCAGTGAAAGGATGGGATTTGTTTAGGAACAGAGAGCACTGACACATTCCTGTTGTTTTAAAACATTTTTGTTGTTCACTTACTGATTTGGGACCTGAAAGTCTGGTGTTAAAGTGTCCTTTACTAAGGTTGGCAACCTACCCGATACAGGCACTCCTTGTTTTGAAATAAGCTAAATTTACCCTTCTTTGAAAGCAGCTTTTGTAGCTTGTGTTCTCTCAAATGAGTTTGATGTAATTGTGGTTGGTTCTTACTTGTATTTTATTTTAGGGGCAAGACTTCTTGTTGTTCCTGAGCCAGCAGCTCCCAGGAGCTGTTGTGTTGAGCAGTTGGGCTAGAAACCATGTAATTGAAGTGGTGGCTTAACTTGAAACTTCAGCTTCACGTGTAACAGCACAAGGTGTATCTCCACTGGAGCACAAATGCTGGCTGGTTCATATCAGGAAATTTCTTCTGGATGAAGTTCCCCTTCAGAAATGGCCTCAGGCTTGCCTTATGTGATGGAAGTTGCCCTTATAGTGGGATGCTTTTAGCATATGTTGATGTTCAGTGGTGCTGGATGAAACTGAGCTTCAGTTAGCAGCACAGCTTTATGTTAACAACATTGTGGTTTCCTTAACATTTATTCCCTGAAATACGGTGAAACCCATGCAGGTGGCATTACATACAGTGGCATAAACAGATCTCTGCCACTATCCCACAGCACCTTGTTCATGTCTCTGGTGAGTTTTTGCTGCACTCTTGTTACAATGCAGAGGTATCTGGAGGTTGCTCCTCCTGCTCAGCTGTGTTTCTTCCTGCCTGAGTTGGATGCCAAGTTCAGAAGAAGCTGTATTTCCATGACTGGTGATGTTGGGACAGTGAAAATTTGCAGCTGAGGTTTCTCACGTTTGAGCAACAAATGGAATTTTGATAGAATGCCTTTGACTTTCCATTTTCTCACACTGCTGGTGTGTCTAGATAGAGGCTGTTCTGGGTGGTGGCTCCCTGAGCTTTGCAGGACTGATGCCAGGCACTCCTAGAGGCAAAGTTCCTGCAGCCCCTGTTTCAGGAGAAGGCAGGTCACTGGGGAGGAAGGGTATGGGTCTCAATGAGAGTTTTTCAAGGTAAGAAGATACAGCATGGCTCTTTCTGTGTAGGAAACTGAGCTGGTTTGTGGTTGTGAGGTCCTTCCCCTCCAGCCTTCTTACAGAATTGCGGCTGAAGGAAGGTGTGCAGGAAGCAAATGGCTGAAGTACCTGATTGTATTTCAACTGCCTTCTCTGTCAGGAAAAAGAAAAAACTTTCCAAAGCATGTTTTATGGCAGGAGAGACAGAACATCTAGGGTTAAAAGTCTCAATTCATTGTACATAGGGCTGTTTGGTAGTCTCCAAGGGACACAGGTAAGCAGGTGAGCAATAATCCCTGATGGTAACTGGTCACTTAGGTTTAAAAATAGGTACAGCTTTGTAGCCCCAAAGGTACTGTGCCTTGCTCTTACTGTCAAAGTTCCTGAATGGTGAGACAGTCGTTTCTGTTCTCTGAAACAACTCCAGTAAAAGTATCAAATGGTGTTCTTGGAAGTGCTCCCCAAAAGAGGGCACCTGTGGTGTTACAAGGATGCCTTCAGTTACTGCTGTTGGTGCTGAGGTTTTGTTCAGAGATTACCAGTATCTTTTCTGGTTTTAAATACTGTGCTGAGAGGTGTTACCTGAAAATTCATATTTCAGCTATTCAGAGGTCCTGTGTTGTCCCATGCCCCCTGTTTTCCTGTGGAGGTGCAGTGACTGCGCGACCCAATCTGTTTTCACATTTGTTAACATTTGCCTTGCAGTGAATGTGAAAACAGCTCTTGATAAGGAATACTATCTTTCCCCCCACTGAGTGAAGAATGTGGATTCTTGCACTTATCTTCATTTCTGATAATAGTATCTTGGTAGCTATACGAGTCTGTTTATGTGACCTGTCTGTTGAAAACCTCAAGATTACTGTCACCTACCGTTCCCCCATTTCACACCTGTGTAGCTGTATGTAGTGTATGAGTCTTCGGGTACTGGTTTTGAGTGCCATGGAACCTTTTCTTCTTGCAGGAGACACCTCCTATGTCTCCTCTTAGAGTCTGTGCTATTGACTGCAGTATTGAGTTGTTGCTTTTGTTTCCAGGCAGCAAGAGAATATAAAAAAACTTGGGGATATTTTTAAGTTTTGTAGAAGTGTAAGTAAATTGTGACAACCAGAGGTAAAAAAATAAATGCTGTTCTCAACAGCTTTCAAAGTGTTTCAGGCAATCCATGTGTCAGTTTACTGTCACTTTACAATATTAGGTTGTAATTGCCCAGAACAGTCTCTGTTGTCCTTGGATGCGATGTGGCTCTTCAGTGTATGATTCTGTAGCTCTAACAGCTGTAGATTACCATAATACTGGCTTTGGAGTTACAATTTTGCCAGAGTCACAAAGAGGTATGGCCACGAAAAGGCTGCAACTCTTATGAAAAATTCTTCCAAATGGAACACATATAGGGAGATTAATGTTTACTCCAAGGGGACCAGCTTCTTACTGTAACTTATATGCAAGTAAACAGGTAAAATCACAGTTGTATGTTCCAGTGAAGGCCATGACCACTGGGGTGGCCTTAGGTAGCTTCCTCTGTGGGTGCCCTCACCAGGCTATTTTACAGTGTTCTGACTAAGTATGGACATTCTTGTATTGAACAATCCTGTTACTAGGAAGAAAGTTGATTTATGCTTCAGGTTATGTCCTGTTGGAGATCATTGCAGTCCTGGTCAAATGTCAAGGGGTTATTTTGACTTGTTAATATTTGTGGTGGTGTTTTTTATTTACCTTTTTTTTTTTTTTTTTGAAGATGTTAATGAATTTGCATATGAACTGTATTGTATTTGCATAGGCTTCCTAGCTGTGTTGCTCTTGAGGTAAGTTCCTGTCAGGCAGAGTTTGCTGGAAAACTCTCCCCATTTGAGTGACTGGAGGATGGCATACTCTCCAGGCAGTCTCTCCAACTCTGGCAAAGGCCGACTGCAGTCTCAGAACAGTAGTGCAGAAGCAGTCCCAGCCCTGTAATTGAGTTGACTGATATCAATTATTTTTCTTATATGCAGTATGATTCAGTGAAGTAGCAAATGTGCTTCTGTTAATTTGGCCTAACAGACTAATGTAATTAATAGTGACAGAATCTCCAAATACACGAAAACTAACACAATGCATTCCAAATCTTTAACGGAATGAGATTATAAATTGCTATGTGCCTTTTCAAAGAGTAGACCTATCAATGACATTTTAAAGCAAGCTTATAAAAGAAAAGCCTAAAGCCTCCAGTAGCAACCCTACTGCTATCCTGAATGTAGACCTGGAGTAGAGAGAAGTGCTGTTGCTATCAAGATATAGTCATCTTTCTCTCTTTCACTGAAATCTGCATGAGCATAAATTGTATGCCATGAATCAGTCTAAATAAATTGGTATGAAAAGAAAATAAGAAATCTGTTTCCTGTAATTCCAGGTATTTGCTGATGAAATCAAATGATCCATCTGTACCTAAATATAATTATAGTCAACTTTTCAGTGGACAAGGAAGAAACTGAGTTGTCAGATGGAGTAACAGTATTTTTCTGAATATGCAAGTGTGTTGGGCAGCTGCCCCATCTAGTAAAGGCTGCTTGAGAGAGATGAGAATGGTCTAGATCCTGCTCTTGCGGTTTTCAGTTTGTGTGTGCTATGTCAATGAAAATATGTTGATGTTACAGAATTTTATACCAAGTTTTGTATTTTCTTGCAATATCCTCTTATATTTTTAGATGTGGAGGATGAAAAGCTGTTACTAAGCATGTGGTTATAGCTTGATATGTGGTGTTTGTTTTTTTTTAAACCAAACCCAAAAAAACACAGCTCATGGAGCTTGTGGCTTTTCGTGTTGTATTCACTTGAACTCCGAAGCAATGTTTTAGGCTGTATTGTATGACAATATTTTGACAGCTTTCAAACTAACCAGATCATAAAAAGATGATTTAATTGATGCGGTCTTTTTCTACACTAGGAAAGATCATAAGTGGGCATAGATCATCTGAGGTTCTTCAGGTCTTGGATATCTTGCAAGAAAGCTTAATGCAGTCCTCCAAAAACGTTGGAGTGTTCTTACATGTCTGGCATTCTCTACCTTCCCCCTTTCTTTTAGTCCAAAGGCCTTTGTTAAGTGAGTGTGTTTGAGGATGGTGCTTTCAGTGGTGGACTTTGCAGCAGCTTCTGTTGGAGGTAACGGAGGTGAGACACCAGCAAAGGTACGGTTCTCTATAGCTCCCTTGAAGGCTTTGAAGCTGTTCAGACTATGTATCCCACTGGCATTTTGAATTTGTGACCATGATGAAACCTCTGAATTTTCCAGAGCTGAGTCTTGAGGGGACTGGGGAGGAGAAGGAGGCATTGGTAGCTGAATGGTTTCAAATGCAGGCTATGTGGGATTCTGTATGGCTTATGACTGATGGCTCTTAAGGTGATTTTCATTTGAAAGTTTTAGTACAAATACGCAGTGCTTGTTAATGTTTTGTCATTATAGCTGATGGGGTAGGAGAAGCGTGTTAGGTAAGATTTGTCTCTCTATTTTTATTTTTTTTTTAATTCCCACTGGAATATCCCTATTTGGCTGTAAACTGCTTTGATAAAACCACAGGTTTTAATGCTTTTGGACAGACCTTTGACAGAGGGACAGCTTCAAATATCTGAGTGGCCTTGACTTCTATGGGAGACCACTGCCTTCTGAATGAGGGGGATGGCCTTGATACAGCCAGGTGAACTGGTACTACTCAGGCTCCAGTGCCCATTGCAGTTTTCTCTAAACTGTATATTTACAGTTGCCTAAATGTGCCTAAATGTTCAGAAACTGAAGAGGCAGCCAAGTGTGAGAGTAGTGATGAATTTTGGAGGTTGAAGAACTGCTTAAAGTAATCCCAGAGTGTGTATAGAGGGTGTGCCTGTCTTTTCAATATCCAAAATATCTTTTTGACTCAAATGATGAACAGCTTTGCAGTTTTCATATTGTATGCATGTAGTGTTTCAATGTGGCATTTTAGTTAAGTTTTTCTCTTGAATTTAGGAATTCTTTCCTGTCATAAGATGCAGAGTGAAGCTGTTGCTTACTTAGGTCTTGTATTTCTTGACAGGTGTTCCTTGAAGTAAGAGACTAAATATTACATCATCAGTGTGGTCTAGTTATTTCTTCCACAGAAATAGGCTGAAACTGTAATATAACTTAATTTCTAACAGTTTGAATGTTTTTCTTCAATAGGAACTGTTCTTATCAGAAGCAGTAGTGGCCACCTAATGCTAGTATCTCAACAAGCAATAGCACGAGCACAGAACCAGTCACAAAATAACACGAGTGTGAGACCGTCTGTGCCAACCAGCACGCCTACAATCAGAATATGTGCTGTACAGGTAACTTCTCTCATGACTTTACTTTTATGTATCTGTATGTTATATAGTTGTAACAGGGTTGGCAAATAAGTTATGGAGGATTAAATAAGCATTTGAACACCTTCTGAATAGTGTGATGGTGCTTGGTTTTGCACCAGTAAACATTACTATGTGCTATGCTTTCTCAGTTTGGAAAAACTGTCACCTGTTACATGTGGGTGAGCTTCAAATTAGTGAACTCCTCTCTGATGATGATGATGTAAACACTTTAAGAAAAAAACTGCCTCAATAGTTACTACCAGTAACTGCAACGTTCTTACAGTGTTATCTGGTGGGATGTTTCCCTGAAACTGAGTGAAAGCTGAAGACCTTTCCTGTTCCTCTTTCCCTGATCTCTGCTGGCTTTTTACTTCCATCCCTTGTAATGTAGTCAGCATGCAAGAGTAAGGAGGTATATAAAGCTAAACATTTGCATTTTTCTTTAACCATTTTATTCTGATTACGTGTTGTTTCTAGATGACTCTTTATTGAATATTAAACTGGTAGACAAATAGTTTTGTTGAGGAGTATTTAAATTACATGGACTACATGAATGATACTTGTAATGTTATTGTAGGAGTATGTCTTGATTTGTATCTGACCCCAGCTTCTGTCTGATTGGTGATTGATTTGTCCGACAACTGTTGTCTGCTCATGTATAATTATTTTTTATTTTCATTTTTTTTAAAGAACTCTGGCACCCAGTTAGTAAAGAAAGTAGCAACTACTCCTGTGAAAACATTATCTCAAACAACAAATGCTATGGTTTCAACTGTTCAGTCACCTGCTGTAATACAGGTAGGTTGCAAGCTTTATAGTATGGTGGAACAAGAATAAGTGACAGAACTGGAGAAAATATGGATGTGTTCTTTTTATTTCTGACTGTAATCTGGTTTTCAGTAAGCTTGGTAACCTTTGTCCTTACAATAAATTCTTTTCCGAATATATGTTTTTAAATGCATAATTTAATTAGACTTCTGTCAATGTGTGTCAGCTAATCTTACCTCATTGCAGTAGAAAGCACACGAATAGTGAAAATAAAATAAATAGTTTAGAGAGCCATTTCCAGTGCGTTTGTACCCTGTGACAAGAGCTCCTTCATTTACTTGCTGAATCTTTTCTGGGAGATAGGCATCCTAATGTGCTCCTCTTGGAGTTCCCTGGTTCCTTAGGGGATGTAAGGTATGCCTAAAGTGCCGTTGTGGGGAAAATGAGCTGTCTGTGTCAATCAAACTGGTTTTCATGAAGGAAGGTTGTAGCTGAAGACTGTTCTTTGAGTGCTGCAGGGGAGTTTCACAGGTACAACTGTACATAGACAGTGGTTGGAAAGGCCTCATTATTTTTAAGTAGCGTTTTTGTCTTGTTTCTTAAGTCTTATTTTCCTTTTTTCAGAGAAAAATGTTGTGAGACTCTTCTGAAGAAGCTCTTATGACCTGTAGAATATGAGACTTTTCCTAGATATGGTTCTTGGGGACCACAGACTTCTGGAAAAGCATCTGTGGTGAAAAGAAAGCTGCTTTTTTCCGCAAATAACATGTTCTGTTCTCCTCAGTCTGGAGGAGAAATTGTGAAGAAGTCTGGGGTGTACATGTATCTTGTGAACAAGAGTTTGAAGAAGACTGGGCTGTAGCAATTGACCGAACACTCAGTAAATGAGCAGAATCGGTCATTCAAAAAAACATGCTGGATGTGTGTTCTTAACCTTGAGGGTGTTTGAAGGATTGGGGGATATGTTTGCTGTTTGTGGTGACTGACAGTCTCACAAGTTTGTTTCCCTGTTGTTCTTCTGTATCAGCAACTGAAATCTATTCACACTCTCCCTGTGATCTTTTTCGCTTCTCTCTCACTACAGATGGATAATGCTGGGACTAAAGTAGAAAACCCAGAGGCCTCTATTAATACATTTTCTATTTTGCTTAGAATGGAAACAACATATGCTTCGTATCCAAGAACAGTAATGGATATTCCTTACATTTATTTTGGAGTACTAGCTCGTAAACCCTGTGTTTGTGATCTCTGCATAGATATTTTTAGGATATAAAAACAGTAGACATCTACTATACTACTCTTGCACTGGAGAGAAGAGATGAAGGTCATCCATCATCTGATGGATGAAGTTGCCTCTATCCTCACACACTTGTGGGTAAACATTGAGATTCATCATGCTATAACTTTTTGTTTTTTAACTTATAGCTGCCTTTGGCTTGGTTCTTCTGTACTTTACTTGTGATGTAATTGATTTAACTTGTGTTCTTCTGAGATATTTAGAGTCATAGAGTATATTTTGTAAGCTCTTTTGTTTTGTTTGGTTTTTTTTGTTTTTTTTCCCCCATTGTAGAAACTTGTACACTTGTTCAGCTGTAGGGCTGGATTGAAATAGCAGGAATGATGACTCTAGGAAAAGATTAATAGTCATGTTTTGTTTGGAGTGGCTTCCTTGCAGCCCCTGTCTTTTGCCGATGATTACAAAGCTCTCTGTACAAGCTCCTTGTACAATGAAGAGTAAATAGATGCAATATGGGTACATCCTGCCATCACATGGTCACTGTGCTCCTCACCCTGGGGTGGACAAGAGAAGAATACTGACAAGGGAGTCTGTGCATAAAGTTGATGGAATCATCTGGGGAAAGGAAGGCAGAGCCCTTGGGTCTGATTTCCTTGGCAGCAATTAATTCATCAGTCGTACAAGGACTTGCTGATCTTAATCTTGACACTTTCTTGAGGTCACAGGGAGGAGTGTTGGTGTAAAAGTATGATGTCATCACAGAAAGTGGGAGACAATAGATAGGAAATAATCTTTGGCTTGGTTATGTATCTTCTATCTTGTCCAAAATAAAGCTTGGGACACTATCATCTGCAAGATTCTCTAGTTACTGATTCCAGGATTAGTCTCCTCATCTACAAAAATATATCTGTTTTTTTGACATTCCTGAATGTTTAAGCTCTGAGTTTAGACAAAATACCTGCACATTTTTATTTTTTAACTGTTTTCCAGATGGGGTATCGAAGCTGCAAAGTGTCTAATTAGTATCATGCTGGGGCACTTTCATTTAGATGCAGAGCACTTCTTCTCTTGAAATGACTTCAAAATATGCAGGATTAATGCCATTTTTTGTGGCTAATGTTTCTCTGTTGCTCAAAGTGAGAATGAGAATTGTCAGTTGTGAAAAAGGTTGACAGCGGATGACAGAAGTTAATTCCCATATATTCATTTTCCTGGGAAAAGGGTACAGCAGACTTCCTGTTGTTTCCTCCCTCAGCTGATAAGATGCCCTTCTGGTCTTGATGTGTAAGCACGCTGGAATTTGCAAGAGATCAGCTCCTGTTTTCAACTTTTAAAAGCCCAGGGCATTGCAGCTTGGCAGATAAGCGCTGTGTCCCCATCCCTCTTCCTCCTGCCCATCTGTTTGTGGGATTCTTGTGCCCAGTTTGCCTCCCTGTGGTCTTAAAGCTGTTGAGCTTCATCTTTGGAAGAGGCAGTGGTAGTGGCAAAGATCCTGCAGAGAGCTATTAAAGTGTTACCAACAGTGGGAGCCTAAGCTGGAAAGCTTTTTGGTAGCTGCCTGCTGCTTTCATGTCAAGCTGGAAGCAACTTGGGGAGGGGGGGAGATGCCCATTCAGGATAAAAAAATTATAAATATACAGCAAAAGTGCCAGTATTTTGCTTTAGCTTTAAGTGTTTATTCATTAAATTTTCCTTATCCTGAAAGACTTAAAAGGCCTTTGATGCTCTACATGGTGTCTGTCCAACTCTTGGTAAGTTTTTGTTTTATCCATGGTAGGGTAAATTAGACTCCTGTCTTACCGTCTTATGATTAATGTAATTAACAAGTATTAATTGCAATTGTTGGGCTAAACTGGAGTGTTTAAATGTGTTAAGAATTAGTGAAAGCAATTGTTACACAGATCTGAACCCATAGGAATATGGGTTACAAAACCAGACCTTCCCTCCCTCTTGATAGGTGTGGAGGAAAAATGACACCCAACTTTAGGTTTCAGATGTTAACCTAGAGCTCTTGTTCTTCTGTGACCTGCACATTCACTCTGCCCCTACAAAAAACGCTGCTTTTGATTTCTCAACTTGAAAACTGAAAAGCCAAAACCTTTTATTTATACTGTATTTTGTTGTATCAAGTGAACTGTGGTGAGATTTTTGGATATGGTTTATGTGTTTGTTTTCTTTAGAATCTGAGGTAGAAATACTTCAGTTGAGTAGGTTTTCATTTGGAAACTATGATTTAGCCTGGTTTGCAAAGTAGGGAGGTATTTTTTCTTAAACCTTAATTACTCTCCTGTTGCTGGAGCTTCTGAATCTGTTGGTAAATTATAATGAGATTTTAAAAAGAGTTCTCAAAATAACTTAATTTTGTGAGGGTTTCTGTCAGGGCAGAGGAGAAAGAGATCCAAATTGCTGCCCACAAGGAAAAGGCAGGAAGAACTTATTAGGTCTGTTTGCTGATCTGGCTGCTTCTGCTGGCACATGCATCATTCCAAAGTGGACGCGATGTCTTTTGCCTGTTCTGCATGTGATAGGAAGAGCAAGGGATGTTACAATTGGGAGAGAAGCTTCAGGGCAAGAATGGAAGAGAAATAATCACTTAACGTTGTATTTTTCTTCAGAATAGTACCACCTGGCTTAGCATTGTCCAAAATTCATTAGTCTTGGACTGTAGAAGCCTGGCAAAGTTACTATATCGCTTCTTTCAGGACAATGTTACCCTTATTCTTTAACGTTACAGGGAGTCATCAGGTTGGACAGCCATTGTCATTTATTCCCCCCCGCCCTTGATTTATAAATAGAATTATGGCTGTCACTTACTGTATTAAATAGAGCCTCTCAAAGCAAATGAATCTAAACTCTAAAAACAAAGAGAAAAATCATTTATTTATATTTTAAATGGTAGCCTAGAGGGAGGTTGCTACCTTACATGATAGCAGAATCCAATATGTTTGTCACGTTATTCTTTGGTTAAAAAGTGTTAATTTTTCTCTTCAGCCAGCAGCTGCAACAGCTAATGTTACTACAGTTACTGCTGTAAAGCCTTCGAGTACTGGAACACCTGTAAAACTTCCAGTAACAGGACCACCTGCACATGCTGTGTCCCAAAAGGCAGCCTCTGTGAAAGCAGAGGGCACAACAGTAGCACAGAGCAGCGCTTCTACAGTAAGGGGAAAAAAGTTTTTAATTAAAAATTAACATTCTGTATGTTCATCAGAGGTTGGAGAGACAGTGCAACGTCTAACAGTCTTCTCTTTATTTCCACACTAGGAGATGCTAGAGAATGTGAAGAAATGCAAGAATTTTCTTGCTACACTAATAAAATTGGCATCTAGTGGACCTCAAGCCCCTGAGATGGGGCAGAATGTGAAGAATCTGGTGCAAAAACTATTGGTGAGACTTTTATTTTAGAAACAGTCTGCATCATTTGCATATAGGTTTTGGTATTTTTCATAGTTTTGTTGCCTTTTTTTTTTTTTTTTTAACAGTTGAATAGTTGAAGTTGTGGCTGAGTACATCTGACACTTTCTAAGTCTCACGTGATGGCTCTTACTTTGACTGAATCCCATGCTGTGTTATTTCGCCCCCCACACAATTATTTTGTTTTACACATGCAGGTAACTGACAGTGGGAAGAACTGAT
Organism: Formicarius rufipectus; assembly: GCA_013399695.1. Taxonomy (NCBI): domain Eukaryota; kingdom Metazoa; phylum Chordata; class Aves; order Passeriformes; family Formicariidae; genus Formicarius; species Formicarius rufipectus. The sequence continues at coordinate 747,863 of VXAU01002188.1, forward strand.
ACTGTTAGCACAGCTTCTGGGTCTGACCTGCTTTTTTTTCATGTTAGTGTTCTTTTGAGTCCTCAAGAGCAAGAGTATCACCATGGAGGTTGTAGTGCAATGCTAAGTCCATACTACCACTTTAGTCCAAGGCAGAACCTACTTACAAATTGATAGGAAAGCTCCAGTGGAACAAGCATGACATTGTCAGTGTCTTTAAACAGTGGGATGGAGAAAACAGTGTGGTGGCTGCCAGCCTCTCTCTCCTTGCAGGTGGTTTCTGTGTGCTGTTTCGTGCTGTACCCCCAGCACAGCTGGGCTTTCTTGGTAATGTTTTCTCCTGCCAGTTCTTGTCATGGCATTTGACCACTGCTGCTGCTTTGTTGTTCCACCATAGCAGGAGGCTGTGTGCTGGTGGAGTGGGATAGCTTTGCTAGTGGTACCAAAGGACTTTTCAGTCTAGAAAAGTGTGGTGTAGAGAGGTATAATTTCAGAGAGCAGATTGTTTGAAGATGAAGTCTTGTGAAAATTTTATTCCTCTGCCTCTGTGTCCCTCCTAGACTTACACTCCTTCCTTCTTTTTCTTTTCCTTCTATTTTTTTTTTTTTTTAAGCAGATGTTACTGGGCATTAATACACTGTTAACTCTGCCCTTGTTTGCTTTTTGTAGTAATTTAAAAATCTGCCATTCAGTATGTGTATGAGTTAAATGCAAAATAAATTAACGTTTTGTATGTAGAAACAAGTAAATGGCAGCTGTGAAATAAAATGGTAGTCAAGGCAGTGTTTTATTAAGTGGTTGTCTAGCACCTTGTATGCAGTGACCTGTAGTGTACCAAACCACTTGGATCTGTATCACTGAGATCTCAGTGATCCATATCCACATCTCTGTGAGATCTAAGAGGCAACAAATCAAATGACTGAATGGGAGAGTTGCTCTAACTTCTTTTCATCTGTGAGTGTACAGTCTTTAAAATCCCTGCTCTGGTTATGTAGCAGCTTGGAACTGTTCCTCTGAAGGAGAATATGGGTGAGAGGAGTAATCTCTCTGTAGAAACAGATTGGTGCTGCTCTTCATGTGTCTAGTGTTTTCAGAGGAGCTAATGTTCTTGACTCTAGTGTAATGTAATCTAGTGTAATGACTCTGTGCTAGGGACTCACCTGGGAGGATGAGGAAAGACAGCGGGATCTGGGGCTATCCAGTACCTTAACCCTGTTGTGGTGGCACTGAAGTATCGAGTGAGGCATCTCAGAAGTCTGCTGCAACTTCCTAACCTTCCCAAGCCCTTGAGTGAGGTGTTTGTGTTGACAGAGGGCAAAGCATTAAGGAAACAGTATTCTGCCATTCAGAGGATTGATGCAGAAGCAATGTTTTGATTGCTCTTGAAAAACTGTGTTGTGTTCTATTATGCTATATATGCATTAGACTAGAATTGTCTTACAAAAACTATGAAATTGTCTTTAGTCTTCACTGTCTCTAAGTTGATCTTTATGCAGGTAAACTACCTTTACTGAAAGAAGTAGTTGATTTAAAATATCTGTGCATAGCAATGAGATACTCTAAAGGATCAGTGCTACTGAGAAACTTTTTTTTGCCCCTTCACTTTGGTGACTCGATGTGAAAACCTATCCAAAATAGCTACTGCCTCTAGCTGAAGAAAGCAGTAAACAACTTTGAAGATACAATACCAAAATTACAACATTATTTTATCCTAACCACACACCCCCCCCTTTTTTTTTTAATACATCAGGGAAAAAAGTATTTACTGAAATTGAACAATGCCATGATAATAAAAATTGCCACGACTTTTTGATAGATCTCAGAAAAAAAGTGTGGTAAGTTCAGTTATAACTTACTGTTCTAATTATGCTTTTCTCATAGGAAGCAAAAATTGAACCAGAAGAATTTACAAAAAAGTTATATATAGAGCTCAAGTCATCTCCGCAACCGTATTTAGTTCCTTTTCTCAAGGTAAGTGTCTGATTATATATATATATTATTATGAAGGAAGGAAGGAATGATGACCAGAATAGAAAAGGAAAGAGCTGAGGCATTCAAGTAGATACTGGCTCAGATCAGTTGAAGAAGTGGTCCTTAACCTCGCTCTGTGTGACTGGTGTACTTGGAAAGATAATTTTTGAGGAGTAATTTATACTGCGTTTTTATGTTGTGGATAATTACCCTCTAGATCTTAGTGAAGACTAGTGTTTTGGAAGCTGGTGCATCTACAGTAGAGCAGCTGTGCTAATATGGCCCTCTTTCTCATCAAAACTGTAGCTATTCTGAGTTCTAATACAGAAGACAACAGTGGTAATGCATAGCTTATGCATTGTTTAAGCTCAAAGAATTTTCATAAAGCTATTCATCTGTCTGCTGGTCTGGAGGCAATAAAAAACTCCCTACTTCCTTCTCCAGAAAGGATCTGACAGGACTACTGCGTCTTAGGAAAAGAATCCCAGGAACTCTACCTCTGTTCAAGCAAATAATCACATAAATTAAAAAATTCTCTTTTGAGACTTCTAATCATATGGTAGAATGGTATTAACAAAATAAAAATTGACATCTTTGTTGTATAGCAGGCATTAAATCCCAGTGAAAACACAGAATTTTGTTAAATTTACACAGAATTGGTTAAATTACTTAATTGCAATATGCACCATATTCTTAGGCTTCATGGATCTGTACTTTTCCTTGGCATTCATTATAGGCATGATGGAGAATAAAGGAAGTGGTAAAGCTAGTACAGAGTTTTCTGTAGTTTGTCCTTAGTATTTGACAGACTATATAACAATGCATGTAATGATGTTGATACTACTTTACGTGGCTGGTGTTAATCTGCTTAAGTGTGGGATAAAAATTTGTTTTACAATGACATCTTTTAAATACCTTGCTAGCAAGTTTGCCATGAGTCTAGAAGACTTCAGTCATCTCTACAGGACCTGAGACAGGGGAGATTCAGATTAGATAATAGAAAAAAAAATTCCACTGTTAGGGTGGTCAGACAGTTAAATGGGTTGTTCAGAGACATGGTGGAGTCATCATCCCTGGAGGTGTTTGAGAGGTGTCTGGATCTGGCACTGGGTTATGTGGTTTAGAGGTTACAGTGACAGGTCTGGGTTGACAGTTGGATTGGATGATCCTAAAAATCTCTTCTTCTAACCTTGATGATTCCATGATATATAAATTTTTTTTATTTGTCATTTATTCTCTATTTAATTTCCTGGAGGCTTCTTAAATGCCCATGCAAAAGCCAGAAAAATAAACAGCTCCAGGAATGGGCTTTCCTGCATCCAGTGTGGCTTTGGCTGCAGAGGGATGAGGCTGTGAGAGCAGGGTCAGAGTGACTGGCAGAGGTTTCTCAGGAGCTGCACGGAGTCACCGCAGAGCTCTGCTATCTGCCAGGGCAAGTTTGGCTTCCAGAATAGCACAGCTGCTTTCCGCAGGGCCCTGACTGATTGATCCTGCTGGATATGGGCTGGCTGCACCTGCCTGGGGCCATCTCAGGTGCTGCTGTGCTGTGTTCCTCAAGTAGCCCAGGTGAACCTCATTAGTTCTGCACAGACTCAGCCTAAATCTGGCATTTATGCCTTGGCTGGGCTCTCAGGGCCTACCAACCCCAGTCTGGCTCATGCAGAGGAGCCAAGGAGTGACTGCACTGCACTTGTTTGGTCCCCCAGGGGTTTGTTAGTTTAGGCACAGGGCATTCCTTGTACACTCACAGCTGTGCTCAGCTGTTAGCAGCTCCCCACATTGAGAGATGGCTTTCTGCCTGTGATACACAGACGTCAAGGCAGTTCTGCAGGAGTTAAGTTGGGTTCATCAGCATGTGTCAGACCCATCACAGCAGAGACACTGCATGTTGTCCTGCAGCGTACTGCCAGGTGCTGGTATCACCTAGGATTTTCTGTTTTGAGCAGTATCCATACCACATAATCTTTGACATGCTGCTCTCTCCCTGTTGCATGCTGTGTTAAAAAAGAAATACTGTGACTTCAGAAATGTTGTTCAGATGTGCTCAAAGTTAGCTGACTTTGCAGTGTTACCAGTCCCTTAAAACATCTTGCACCCTGATTGCTTTTTTCTGAAATGCTATAAGAATGTGTAGTTAATACACACAATTAATTAGGTTGATCTGCAGCTCTGAGCAGCAGTGACGGAACTGAGTGCCAAATTGAAGATGAGGAGCTCTTCTCTAAGGTGCTAAGAGGATCTTCACTGGCCTTGTTTGTGGGGGAAAAATTTGCACCTTGACTCTGGAAAGAAATATGATACTGCTTGTTGCCAATTCACTTTTAGCTAGTGAAGTGGAATTTTAGGAGGGAGGACTCTAGAATCGTCTCTTATCTTTGAGCTGCAGGTTTTTGATGAAGTAGTGCATGTGTTTTGTCTGTTTCAAGAGGTGGAAAAGTACAATGAGTTAGGCTGTGATGCCTGCTTGATTTTTCAAGTCCGCTGGATGCTTATGGTATATAAATTGCATCAGGAGCTGAGCAGCCTTTTAAAAAAGAAGTAAATGTCAAAAGGTAGGTGTGCTGCAAAAGGTCTGGATGAGCAGACAATGTGTTCATTTGGTATGCCAGCATGTGAGACATGTTTGTTTTGCATGAAGTCCAAAGCAGCAGCACTGTGCTAGAAACTCTTAGAAACTTTAGAAACAGTTAAGTCGGGAGATAAAAAAAAGTCTTTTCAAGAATATACAGATGGATGCAGAACTGATTTCCCCTGGTTCAGAGCTGTAGCAGATTATACACAGTCAAGGAGAAAAATCTGTAGAGAGCTTGAAGATTATTCTGTCCGTTAACCTTTTCAAACACAGCTGTAGTAAAAATGAGATGTTGGCAGATTCCTTTACTTTTGTTCTCGGGTTGCAGAGTATCTGGCTGAAGTTGTGTTACTACAGCTCTACAGATATTATTAAAGTAGTATCCCCCCCTAGTGTAGATACAGCTGTATTGGTATAGAAGTTATTGTCTCTTTAGAGCTTGGTTCTGACTTTATTGGATAATTCGTAGTTCCCTGTCAGACAGGCTCCATGAAATAAATACAGCTGTTCCAATATAACAGGGTTTTTTGGGAAAACAAAATTTTTCTGGTAATAAAGCAGTTTAAATCGTCTTACTCTGAAACATCAAAGTTCCAAATGGAAACATACAAACAACAGACTGGAGTTAGTTTCAAACAGAGTGAGTTTCCCAATAGATGGGATTTGCTGCATGTAGTGAACCTGTGGTGACTGTTGACCTTAGCTCAGCCTGCACTGGTGTTTCACGTGGCCTTCACTGAGCAGTATTGTCATCAATTTAAGAATGCCTGGATTTTAGCAAAACTTGTTTGGAATAAGCAATTTATTGTCTCATGAAAAATTTAATTGGAATTTAAGGAAGAGGGTTCAGTCACAAACATATTATTGTAGAAAACTGTTGATCTTGCATCCAGTGTTTTTTTCATTTTTCTTCTAGAAAAGCATGCTTGCCTTACGGCAACTGATGCCTAATCCTCAGAGCTTTATCCAGCAGTGTATGCAGCAGCCAGCTGCAACCCAGGAAGTGGTTTCGACTTGTACCAATGCAGTACCATCTCCTTCAACAGGAGTGGAAACCTCAGCTGTATCAACAAGGGCTCCACCAGTTACAAAACCCCTGCCTGCCTCTGTAACAGTCACAGCCCCTCTAGCTGTAAAGCCCGTCCTTGCCAGCACGTCAGCAACACCTTCTCTGCAAACTGTGAAGCCCATTCCTTCCTCTGCTGTGGTGACAGCATCTCTTCAGCCTGCAGCTTCAGTCCTCACCACCACGGTCGCAACATCAGGCCTGACTGCTGTCCAACCTGGCAAGCCAGTCTTCACCTCTGCAATACCAACATCCTCTCTCCCATCTGCAAAGCCAGTGCTGGTCTCTACAATGGCCTCTCCATCAACAACCCCTCTCCAGCCTCTGAAACCTGTCATTGGAACCCCGATCGGTATTAAAATGTCACAGCCCAACTCTGTTGTTGCGCAATCAGTGAGTGCCCAGCACGTGGTTAAAGTGAAACAGTTGGTAAGAAGGATTTCTCTGCTCCTCTGTAACTAACCAGGCTGCTTTACTTTGACTCTTGCCCTTTTGTAAAGAGAATGCCAGTTTGGACCTTTGCCTTTTTTTTTTTTTTTTCTCTTTTAACATGTAAGCAAATCCATCTTGATTTAATCACTTATGTTTGTCATAGTTTAGAAATACTGAGCCCATGCTGAAAAGCCGAATCTAAAGCCAAGCTGTCAGCTTGATCTCTTGGAAGACATGTTGACCACCATTTCACCAGACTGAATGTCCAGCCTGAGACACAAGGGGATATGAACTCTAACCCCTGCTACACATATAGCCAGGCAAGGTTGATACCTGAAAGAAAATGTAGGAAATGCCAGTGTCAGAAGAAGAAATTGCTGATGGGATACTTAGAGTAATCACTGTTAGAGGCCCTGTTAGGGCTATGCCTCAGCTAGCCACCAGGGTTTCCGCTTTCTCTCCCTTGGCAATTCTTTCTCTGAATACTTTGCAGGCACAGGTGGGTTAATGATGTGTAGTGGTATGTGATCTGAAATGCAAGAACTACCTCAAGGAGTTTGTCAGAGCAAAGTTCTGACCTCCACATTTACTAAGACGTGTTAATTATGAAGTCATCCAAAAGTGAGGTTTTTTTCTATCAGGCCTCATTAGCTAACAAATTCCAGGAGGAATAGCTGTCTTATTAAAACAATGCCCTCAAAAGCAATGTGTTAACACTTTTTTTTTCTTGGCACAGGTTAACTTCTTGCTAATGTTAAATACCAAGAAGCTGTGGATCACAGATATACCCAAAAGAGCAGCATTGTGAAATAAATTAGGTTTGGTTTGTAGGTGTTTAAGTAGTAGTGGTTTCTAACTGATCTAATTGTAAGTAACATTCTCAAATATTTTGAGATACTAGACTGTTTTTGGCAGATAAAGAACTCAATTCTTGCATAGGACTTCCTTGTAAAGATTATTTTTGTTTAAAAGGCAGGGAACACATTAGACTTCCTGTGAAGCTGGACTTAATTTCCACAGGTATAGTAGGGGATCTGGTGTGTGAACTTTCTTTGTATCTTGGTTATTGTGTATACTTGATTTTACAGTGTTCAGACCCCTAAAATGTTTTGCTTTTCCAACTTTCTTCTTTTCAAAGGGCAAAAGGTAGATGTAATACAAGAATTCTGCATTCTAAACAAAGAGTTTATGCTGCAAGCTTTTCACATGAGCAAAACACTCAACTATATGGAGGGGATGTGGAATCCTTTGTATGAGTGGATTTCTTTTTTTTTTAAAAAAAAAAAAAGGGCGAAAAAATCCCAATCCTAAAACTCCTGAACAGAGTTATCAAGCATATGCACTGACAGTCTTTGCTAGTAACAGCTAAAGCCAAATTGGAAAAGCAGTTGGTACCCATATTGTCTTTGAGGACTAAGTTTGAAATTCCAGCCAGAAGAAGAAGAGGGATTCTTAGGTTGTAGAAGGGCTGGAGAGCAGTGTGTTGGCTACACAGCAAGCCATCTAATCCAGGGGAAAGGTTGACCATCTGTACAAATAGGCGAGGAAGCTTAACACTGCGCAGGGGAGTCAAAACACTTCTTGAATATGATATTGGTGAACTCAAGAAATGGCTTCTGCCTCCTGTACTGCTGCAATGTCGCAGCCTATTGCAATTGCTTTTCTTCACTGTGCCTTACATATGTTGAATTGTATACAAAACCTGTTTTTATCCTCATTTGGGTAGATCCCAGGCACAGTGATTAAAATACTTGCTTTTCTAAATGCTTATTAAATTTTGGTCTTGGATGTAATTGGACTGAGTTGACGAGTTCACAGCTTAGCCATATCAGGAGCTTGGTGTTTTTTCGGATGACCTATTAGCACAAAGAGCAAGTTATTAGAAGCGTCTGCATCTTCTGGGGCTTCCCTGATGCCTTTCCTTGAAAGGGCAGAGGGTCTGTTTCCTCACATAAGAAAACAAATCTGGACCTTCCCTGCCTAAACACAAGGGTCCTACTGCCAGCTGAATTAGAAGCACATTGCCAGCTGTGCAAATCTGTCCATACAGTACCGCCAGCAATTGTTTTCTTTTCAGCCCATAGAGATGTCTGATGCCATACACTCCCCTCTGCATGTCCCTTTCTAATTTTGGCCTCTTGTACTTGAGGGAATTCAAAGCAAACTTTCATGTGCCAGCTCCATTGTAATGTGAGTGGTGCTTAAGAATGCGGCACTGTAGTATTTTAACGTCAAATTTGTGTTTTGAGTGATGCAACATGAAACTTCCTGTAAAATTGCTGTAGCATGATTATCAAAACTGTGGGTTTGTATGGTGGACCCCAAGGGACCTGTTCTTCAGGGGTGCTGCTGTGATTGATCACATTCCTGTGCGATTAGAGTTGTACATTTGGAAGAGTTCCTTCCCATGACTTTCTTAACACCGCCTCATGTAAGGGCATTGGCTTATAAAGAAGTTTCTCATCTTGGAAATAAAGCTTGTCTTGCTGTAGTATTGCTTTGTCTCTTTTTGAAGCACAATAAATGAAAATCTAGATTACCAGCTGCTGACCTTCAGTGGTGAAGAAACTGCTGTGAGATTAAAATTTCGTATCAGGCATAAACAGCAAGAGGTTTCTGGGGTAGTCCTTAGAGTTAGAAGTGAAACACACTCCCTGGACATGGCTAATGGTTGAAGCAAGGATTGAAGTGCTTATGCTGTTCCAACTACTTTGTGAGCTGTTAGTGTCAAGTGCCCTCTTAGCTGAGCTTTCATGAACAGAGTATCCTCCATTATTTTTCAGGAGGCTTTTTTGTCCTGGATATATGCTTTTGCATTCAACTGGTGAGGGTTCCTTCATGAAGCAGTACTACTTGTGTGTGATGGTACCTCAGTATCTCTCTGCTGATCTCCAAACTGCTTTATGAATGGTGGTAAGGAGGATCTCTAGGTGTGTGTTAGTGTGGGTACTAGTGAAGCCTGTGAGTAGTTTGGCCAAGCTGGCTGGTGCCTCATTAATTATCCAAACATTTAAATGATACTGTTAATGGTATTCACAACGTCCATCTTGATCTTGTGGAAGCTGGATTTTTCAGGAAAATCAAACTGAACTTTGAGAAAAACACATGGAAGTGAACATAAGCATGTGTTCTACTCCATGAGGAGGAAGTGCTGCATATGCGAGCCTTAACTCTGTCCGCAGTACAGTCCCTTTACTCATGCAGTTCTTTCCTCCTTTGGATCTTATGTTTCTTCTCAAGAACTGTCTGTCTAGTTTCCAGATAACACTTTCAGCTCAGTTATTCTGTGTTACTGCTACTATGCCAAACCTTAATGCTATTAGATACGGAGATTGGTGGGGAATAGTTTGACTCTTTGATACACAAGGTACATATTTTTGTGATTGTATGGTGATTATGCTGATATTTATTGATAAATCAGAAATTAGATGACAGAAAGAAACAGCCTAATTTCTGAAATATTATAAATTCTTTCATGACCTTTTTGCAGTCTTGTTGTACAAAACACTCTTTAGACTTTCTGAAGTTAAAAGAATTAGAGGAGAAACATGGCTACTTGACCCTGACATTTTCTTAGCTTTTTGCTTCTAAAATCTGAGGATGTTATGATTTTGTGCTTTAGTAAAATCACATCTTTCTACTACCTATAATCAAGAACTTTTTCCAAAGGATGTATCAAAACTCCAGCCCACATTCTGCTATCCAGGAGGCTTAGAAGTGAAGTTTTTTGGGGTACTGCAGTTTTATTACTTTCTTGCATTTTAATAGCTGCCCCTGAAGAGGAAGGATTAGTATTTATGGGCTGTGCCTGTAGGTCTATGTTGTGATGGCATCCTGTTGTCTGGTTTTGTTTCTTTGCAGAGTGTCTTTAAACAAAACTTCCTTTTTACCCTTCAGCTGTGTGCTGACGTCTTTATGTAGAGGCTCTGCTCACTATAGGTGTTGCTATTTAGTACTTTATATTCCTGTTAACTGATGTGTTCAGTGTGCTTTAGCTTAACATTTTGAAACTCAGCATCTCAATTTATAATTAATGTTGCAGTTCCAGAAGTCGATTAATAATTTTCTAACGTTATTCTTAACAGGAAAAGCATTTCATACAAGACTTCTAGTTGTTTTGGTTTTGTTTTTTTTTAACTAGGTGTACATGATACATACCCTTTTGAAGTTATTGGTAGGCAGACTCAATATTTAATAGTTACTCTGTTAAGGTAAATGTAGAGGAGAACCTCTTAGTGTAATGGATTGTGTGATACTTAGTGAAATTTGTCTAGTAGCATTATCAATAGAGACCAAGAGTGAAGTGCCCGTTATTCGGAATCAGCATCACATTCTGAATGAGCTGAAACTTAAAGCTCACCATCACTTGTTAAGATCTTTTGACATGAATTTAAAAAAAAAAAAAGTTCTTCTGAGCATGCTGTTTGCTTTAAACTGAAAACTAGACAAGCATGCCTGCCCAGTGGCACTTCTGTCTAAGTGGAAACATTGATACTGTTTACTCCTCCCTATTTTTAGCTCTTCTCACTCTTGATATTGGATATTCCACTTCCAGGTAGTCCAACAACCATCAGGAACCATAGTAAAGCAAGTGTCCACGCTCTCACAACCTTCAGTGCTCACCCTACAGACATCTGCTGACAAAAAGATGCCGCTTAATACACTTGTTCAAACCAGCCAGTTTCCTGCAGGTAAAGTGGGACATCTTCAATGGAGAAGGGAGAGGAATGTTGAGGTGTAGAAGTAAATGCAGGCTGTGTGATAAGTTAAACACCTCTGCTGTCTGCTTGGAGTTCTGATGAGAAAATCAGTGCCACATCTGCTTCTGGCACTTGTTAAAAGCATGTCAATCAAAGATTTGTACTTGGTGAAATCCTGTGACTGCGCTCCTTGCAGTGAACTTCCTTTAAACTGATGATGGTTTTGAGAGTTTATTTATGAGAACTTGCTTTTTTGTTCAACAGTTTCAGGTTGGTGCATAATATGAGTTTGTCTCAGCTAGCCAGTTTTCAATAAAATGTTTCACCGGTCAGCACAGAGGAGGGTGTTTGCTGAGAGCATGAAAAGGTTTTGTCCACACAGAATAGATAGAATGTAAGATTCTAGAGTATCTGGTTTTGAAGTGCACCTAATTAGTTGTTCTTGAGTCTGCACTAGCCTTTGCTGGAAAAAGAACTGATAAAACAGTTGTCTTAGCATTTTACTTTCTACTACAGTACGTTCTTTGTTTTGTTTCAGGTTCCATTCTGAAACAAATTACCCTGCCAGGAAATAAAATTCTGTCGCTTCAAGCATCTCCTGTTCAGAAAGCAAAAATGAAAGAGAATGGAGCAACATCCTTCAGGTAAAAATAAACATCAGAGGTTAACAATAGGAAGGAACAAAAGAAACAGACAGCAAGTACAGAGGTGGGCATGGAGCCCAAATAAAAGCACTTCCTTTAGAAACTTTTTCTGATACGTGTTTTTCACATTATAATACTAATTGGCAAGGGGGAACATGAAAATTTTTACCTCACAGCAGGTGTTAATTATTCTTAATGTAAGAAAACTGGATGAGGTGATAGCATGATGAACATGCAACAAGAATGTAGTTATATATACAGTGTACATTGATATATGTCAGTCTCTCTTGCAGAGGAGGCATATTGATCTCCATCCTATGAACACAATTACTAATCCAGTTACCTTGTGTTAAAATCTCTAGGGCTAAAGCAGATGAAACCTCTGCTTTTTTCAGGCAGCTGGATAGAACTGAACCATTTCTTGCACTGGCTTCTCCATGCTGTATTTCAAAATATTTTATTAGCTCCTCTCACGAGCTTGTTTCTCTACATAGAAGTGAAAGTTTTGACTACAACTCTGTGACTTCTGGCATATTCTTTAGGCCTTTAGGTTGCAAGGGTGCTTAAAGCTTTTATTTCTGGTAACAGAGTAACTTTAAGGCAAGTTTGAAGGGAAAAAAAAGAAGGCATAATGACACTTTCATCATGTTGACCCATTGATTCTCATCTCTCATATAGTCAAAGAGCTGTTGTTGTTTACAGCAGCATACAGTATACCGTGAACACTTATAACAGTGATAGCCAGAAACTGACATGAAAAGCTCATATTAGAACAACACTTTGTTAGCTGCTCGAAGTCTTATAAAATAACTTCAGAATTAATGAAATGTAATTTTGAGTAGTGATGTTTAAAGAAAAATTACTTCATAAATACCACAATTAAAAAGAAAGCAACTAACAAACTCATACCAAAAAAATTAGACACAGGTTTTTTTTCTGTTGTCTTTCAGTTGGAATATATTAGCTATTTTACAAGAAAAGGGTTGAATACTTTATGTTCCTTCCCTGGGTTTTTTAATTCTTACTGTGGGAAAAACTCTGCTTTTACAGTGTGATCCAAGATAGATTTCTGTTCTTCCTTTTGGAATCCGATTTTCAAAGTACAATAAGTCAGTGAAAATTTAAGTGGGAAATCTCTAACTCACCTTAATTTTTTCTAGTAGAATCTCTTGTCTCTGAAGAATTTGTCTTTGAATCCATTCCTGATGCTTCTCTTCACTGTTACAATCAAACTTTATGACTTTAAAAACTAAATATGTCAATCTTCATGTATCTGAATGTGGGCAGTGTGTATCTGAACTTTTGGCTTCCCTCAGTCAGATGTCAGTATTCTCCAAGCAGGTCTAGCACCAAATAGGGTTAATCGGGCAATGTCTGACCCCCAGTAAGCTGAGAAGGTGTTTGCTCTCTTCTGTCCTGACATTCAGTATTCCCAGGATGGCTATTCTTTGGGACCATCAGCTGCTGATCATGTGTGAGGCAGAAAGAGGCACCATGACCTGCTTTCAGGTTTTGTGGTGAGATTTGGTGTGGGCAGAGTGTTCCTGGTAATTGATGTGATTGTACATGTGACACTCTAATGAGAGTATTCTTAGTGTGCACTCTCGTTGCAGAGTGTCATGGAGCCTGACTTCTGCTGCCATTGTGTCAATAGGTTAGGTTAGGATTTGAGAATGTGATCCTTGCTAAGCTGTACTTAATTAGCCGCAGTTTGATCTTGTCTGCTCTTTAATGGGCTGGTTTAGGTTGCTTGAGATGAGGAGTAGAAAAAATGGTGATTTCCTGCCCCCTAAACCAACAAACAACAACAAAAAGCCCCCCAACAAAATGCAAAGCATTCCAACCTTCCAGATATTACTTCAGCTAGGCATGGGCATTACACCAGGGCATATTAAGTAATAGGCTGTTTTCAAAGCATCAAGGTTTTTGTAAACTGATCTACACGTTTATGTAAAGCACCCTGGAAAAAAAAAAGTCATATATTTCATTCTCAAATATTTGTTTTGACTCCACTAATAGAGTTGTTCTCCAAAGTTTATGCAACTCTGACATGTGTGTTTTGTCAGGAATGTGCTAGCAATCTCAAGTAGCAAGCAAACAGAAGTGAGACAGCAGAATGGAGCACATCTGGGCAGCTGCTTCACCAGCCCCATGATGGTGGTGAGCACTGGTGGTTTCTGGTTTGCTGGAATTGTTCTGGCCCGTGTAGTTGTCAGTGATGGTGTGCAGAGGTTTGGGTTAGGTGTACCTTTCTCGTTTTCCCTTTGACTCTTGTATAAATTGAGCAAAGATGGATTCAGGAGCAGATATTTGCGGTCCTCAGACACCAGAGGGTGCCACAGACTCACTTTTCAGGCAACAGAAGCAAATTTGTAAACGTGAAGTACACCTATTTGGGTTCTTTTCCTGTGAATATTCATATAAATGTCAAACATCATGCACTGTAACTCAGTTCTGTTTTTCACCTTGTCCTGGTAAGTTTAAATCACTGGAGACTTAGAACAGCTGGAAAAGTTTTTCCTGTTGGTTTTGGAGTATGACATGATCAAATGCAAAAAGCATTAAATGAAGTAGTGCAGAAAAGGGGCTTTATGGAGGGGTTGCTGAAAGTGAAAGCAAGCCAATATCCAACAGAAACATCTGCATGTACACTCTCTCAAGTGTTTGAAATGTATCACCTTAGTAGAACAATTTTTGTAGCTTACTTGAAGTACATGATACCTTAAAATGATTGAAGTTGGTTTGAACAAGGGAAAAACAAATAGTAAAAAGTACAGACTTATCATGGCTTCTGAAAGTTTTATTAATCTTTAGTAAGCACTGTTTCTGAGGAAATGTACTGGTAATTTCTTTGGGTAAAGTAAAATAAGTGCAGTAGTGTTTTCTTCTCTTTCATCAAAGCTAATGACTCTGTGACTAAATGCAAACTTATGACTCAGTGAAAAAGTTAGAATTGGTCATTAAGAACAGTACAGATAGAGTTTTAAGCTCTTACAGGTGTACTCACAAGAGAGACTGTGTGCACGGAAATACTCAAGGAAATAGTAACCTGATATAGGCAGGTTATAGAGAAAGACTTGTGTATGTAGAAAGGTGGATAGACATAGTTTACATCCTCCTTGCTCGAGTGTTTGGGGTATGTGACCAGATTAAAAGTGAAAGTGATTTCTCGGGTACAGCTGCTTCAGGAAAGAAGCGTGCTTCCTTGGATGCCATAAACAGTTCCACTGGGGCAATGTCAGGTTCCAGCATTGATAGCTTGTGATGTGTGTTTTGGTGCTGAGTCTCCTTTATCGCAGACCCATGGCAGTCATGTTCAGTCTGCCATCAGCAGAGACTTCTCTGTAGTGGTCATTAAGAAGAAACTGGAGTGTACTTGTGAAGATCAGTTAGCACTCAATTATCATTCAGTGAAGCGTCATTTACATGCTTGTTGAAAGTTCAGGGTCTCTGTTAGACTGATAGAACCTGAATAAACACTTGGAACTGCTCAGTTGCTGGTTGTGAAGGGTAGAAGGAGAGCAACTGCTTTGGCACTGGTGACTTCAGCTTTGAATTGTAAAAGTGGACATCTGACTGTTCTGACAATCCTGGGTTCATCACTTTTCTTAGCACAATGGATTTGGGGTACAAGCCTGTGTGGGAAGGTATAGTGTTGAGTTAGACTTAATGGATGGAAGTGGTTTGAAAATCTCTTGGGTCTCCTTTTCCCTGAACACAACACATAGGAACTCGTAGCTATGAGGGCACACGAATGGAAGGAGGAGTAGAGAAAGGCTGGACTCCTTTCCTTGCTGGGCCTCTCTCCAGAAGTTTGTGGAAGAAGTCTTATACCATAGAAATAGATTGAAGCCCAAAGGAGAAAATATATCCATAGTTTAAGAAAAAAAAATCCCAGTGTTTTCTTGTATCTTCTGAGTATTACTCAGCCTCAACCCCAACTCATGTTCTACTAACTTCAGCTTCTACATATTATCAGTCAAAAGACAGCCTTCAAGAAATCCAAGTTCCTGGCTAACCCCTTGTTCAAGAGTTATTTAAGCCACGTGGTGTTTTCTAAATGTGAACTTTATCAAACCTTGCCAGTGCATACTGTTCAAGAGGTGTCTGTTGGTTTTGTTTTCTTTGTTTTCCAAATAAAAAGTCCTTCAGATTGAGTGATTGCACTTTTCTATCTTAATACAGCAGACATCTGTTTTAGATTGGTCCTAGACCTTTGAAGCCACCATTAGGGCTTTTGTCAGTTTGTGAAGTAAAAAGGTCCTCTCTTGATGATGTAAACTTAGTTGAAAATAACTTGGATTGTTTTACTGCCAACGTCCTGCAAAAACTTCTCCTATAAAAGATTCATTCAGCATTTTAACTTAAATGATCTTTAAAGAAAAAAAGCTGAGGCACACAAGCTATCCTAGCTAGTCTGAGTGATATTTGCCTTAAATATACCAGATTGGAGTTTTTATTTTAAACACATAGTCCAAAACTGCTACAGCAGAATCCAGCTGATGGAGGGATCTTAACAGCTAGAGCTCTGCCACAGCACTTCAGAAAGATGGCATCTTCCCCACACATAAGTATGGTAGGAGTGATCCAAAGGACAAGGTCTGGATTGGTTCTAGTGTATAATCAATGAGTGTTTG
Organism: Formicarius rufipectus; assembly: GCA_013399695.1. Taxonomy (NCBI): domain Eukaryota; kingdom Metazoa; phylum Chordata; class Aves; order Passeriformes; family Formicariidae; genus Formicarius; species Formicarius rufipectus. The sequence continues at coordinate 763,864 of VXAU01002188.1, forward strand.
TACCCTGTGTTTTAAGGGAACTCACTAAAGAAGAGTGAAAATCAGGTCTTTGCTAATAAGCTTGTGCTGTAAGCTTCAGCCTGAGAGATAGGCATCTTGGTTAGAAAACGGGCTTGTTTATAGCTCAGTGAGCCAACACTCAACTTCATTCAATGCTTCATTCTGCCTGGTGAATTAGTTTTAGAACAAGTATCAGTCTGCAAAAGCAGTGGTGCAGGGTTAGGGGTTTGTGGGAACTTTAATCCTGGTTTATGCCAGTCTTTGGTTTCCAACCTTACTCCAAATTTCAGTTTCATATAAAGGATTTGCATGCCTAGCAGCTGAGACATTAGCCAAATTAAGGTTTCAGAGGCACTTCACTGAAGTGTAAGAGCTTTTAGGATTCATCTGTCCCTGTCCACACCCACACAAAATGTGTTGTATATAGGGATAGTCTCCAAGATACAGGAATGTGGCTGTTTGTTGATAGTCAGGAGACTTTTTCTTTGTTTCTATTGTGAACAAAGCATAAAATGTTGGTCTTCTCTTTTGTAGAGGAGAAGATGACATAAATGATGTGACTTCTATGGCTGGGATCAATCTTAATGAGGAGAATGCATGCATTTTAGCAGCAAACTCTGAGGTCATTGGTACAGTGATTCACTCTTGTGCAGATGAACCATTTCTCTCTTTGGAAGCTCTTCAGAAGAAGATCTTGAACATAGGTGAGAATAAAGTATATGTAACAGATATGTATGCATGTAGTATTTCCTCGGCTCTTGCATCAGCCAGCTTCCAGTCTTTGAAGAAGGACCTGGAACTATGAAGATCTACCATTTCAATTCATGTGTTTCTACCAAACTGTACTGAGCTTTTACTCCCCCTTCTAGGAAACAACTATCTGTACCTTTGGGTTTTTTTACATGGAAACAGTCTGAAGCACAACCAGAAAAAGCAACCGATGCCACTTTAACATGTGAAAAGTGAGCAACTTCATTATTTTTAAACTTAATGGAACACTTACAACCATAAAGATGCTAATGTTAAAACACGTAAATGTGCTTATGTGTCTCTGAAGCTTCTGACTTGATGCATTACACTGAGTTTCCTGACAGTTTTTGCATTTCTCAGCCTGTTGAGGTGCATGTACTCTATTGGTCGACATTACCAGGAAGTTTCAAACTGCCAACACACACAGGACAGATCTCTGTTTATGGTTCCCTCTGTGAAAAAACTTTTGTTAATTTTATACAAAAGAGATGTTGAAGCTGTTTGTACAGTGAATAATACTGTGGAATGTAGGTTGAAATGTACCGAAATTGATTTAATATGAATGCATGGGACTAACTGTTACAAGAACTGTCATTTCACCCTTTTGCTTCTGAGCAAAATGATATCTGTTGCTTAGCAGTGTTGTACTGTGTCAGAGCAGGGAGCATGCATTTGTGTAGCACCATGCTGATTTTTACCACTGCCATCGACAGTAAACTCAATGTTGCTCCACTCCTTGCTTGTGCCCTCTGCCCAGTAGTTCTCTGTGCTGGAATAGGGAATTTTACAGCTGAGCATCCGAGAAAGCCTGCAGTTTGTACAAGTCATAATTCTGTCACAGTGGTTTAACTGTGTGATCACAAAGTCCTTCCATTTCTACACACAACTTGTTAGCCCAAAGTAAGCACCTGACCTGTGACAAGGATGTAACCTGCAAATGCTACCTGTAACCTCAGTACTCCTGCTCTGGTTAGCCAGATGTCATCTGAGCTGTATGGAGCATAGCAGAGTGAAGTTAAGTACTGTGTTACTGGTGGCAAAGGGAAAAAACACATCAAAATTTGTACCTAGAAGATTTTCTCAAAATTTGGTAGATAATCCTTCAAGGGGAGTGGATAGAAGAAAAAATAAAAGAGCTCTGTAAAACCATAGAGTTGAAGACAGTTTTTTGGAAGATGGAAAATAGAAGCCTGGCTGTTTCGTGACTGGCGTGGTAGTTGTTCTACATTAATAATAACAGCAATAATTCGTGTCAAAAAGTGGTTGATTGGAAGGAAAAGAATACTGCCGTGGAGTACAGCAATTCAGAAAATGATCGTGTCTGCCTTTGAACCAAGCCCTATTTGAATTAAGAAGTGTGTGTGTGGAGGGAGGTCTTGAGCTTTGGAGGGATTTTACTATGGTGTTTCAGTATCCTGGTAGTCTAGTGAGAAGCTGCTGAAGAAGTCTTGAAAAGTGCTTGAGCAAAAAAATGAACTTTGCACTCAGCTAAGGTATAGGCCAGTGCTTCCTGGTCAAATAGTGGGAACGCTTTGTACCTGGGAAAACATCCTAGAGTCTCCCTGTTTTGTGATAGTGTTACTCATTTTCAGTTAGAGTAGCAAAGGCGAATAAAATAGGTGATTAGTTTTTTTACAGCGTGCTGTTTATCCAGTCTTAACACTTCATTTGGCAGTAAATACTGAAATGAGTTTTGAAGGCGTGCTGTATATTGCATCATAAAGTATTACAGCTGCTGTAAATGCAGTGAGGGGCAAGGAGAAGCGTTTCTGACAGGTACAGCATATGAGGCATGTAGAACTGCTGCCTGCCGTGCCTACCAGGGAAAAGTCGCTGCTGTCCAGGTGTCTTGATGGAGTCGCGTTGAGTGATCGATGGTGTCAACCATGGGAAGGCTTCTCCCTTGGCAGCCTGCAGCCGCAGGAAGGTTACAGAGGTGATGCCCAGCTCTGGGTGCTGGACCAGCACGGCTTTGCCTGGAGCTGTCACCAGCCTCGGTCACAGCTGCTGGAACGCAGAGAATCAGCAGCAGCCCGAGAGAAGAGGTTGAAGGTGATGGCAGGATGACCCTGGCTGGACTCGAATCTGTGTTGTCCGAGCTGCTGCCGTGGGTTGGTTGGGCGCGTCTGCCCCGTGTCCGTCAGTCAGGGTTCTGTGTGCCTGGAGTACGCTGCAAAACCCATTCCTGCTCGTCAAATAAATGTCATGAGTTGTTAACAAGCACAGTGTCAAGCAGGGCAAAATGTAATTCTGTATTTTTTTTAATTACTGGAATTAACAGAATATGGCACTAATTTCTACAGCTACAGCTTCTCCCCCACCCTGAACATGAAACTTGATTTGTGTTCTTATTAACTTTGTCCTATAAATGACCTTGCAAGGAGAGTGTTCTGGAGGCTAAGTGAAACAATGTCTATATTTTCTGAAGCTCCAGGCTAAGTTTTATTAATGTAATGTCTAAGATCTTTGAAGTTGTGACTTTACCAGGAAAATCATAATCTCCAAACCTTTATTCATAATGGGTATGACTTCCAGGGGGAACAGAATACCTGCTGTGCTAATTATTTCAATTATCAGCTACTACTAAAACACGTAATGGATTTTCTCTGCTTCCACAGGTAAAAGGCATGACATTATGGAACTTAACTCTGATGTTGTGAACTTGATCTCCCACGCTACACAGGAGAGATTACGAGGGCTCCTAGAAAAACTAACTGTAATTGCTCAGCACAGAGTATCAACCCACAAGGTAAAGGAAATCATTAAGCAAGTTGTGCTCCAAAGTTTTCCTGCTTTGCAGCCTTGAAGGTAAACCTCTTCCAAATACAGGTACATTATAGCGATACATACATTTTCAGTAACTACCAAAGGCTGGTTTTTACAGCCTGTAACTGTTCCATTTGACTTGTTGGACAGGTGCTCTTAAAACCCAGCATAAGAGTAACTGCATGCTTTTCTTCTCTTCCATAGAAGTGATGGCTGTTTTACAAAGTCTGTCTTGCATATAAGACTGTTTTTGAATGTTCTTGGTTGTGTTTGTGATTTAGTGGCGTTTGTTTTCCTTATGCATTTACTATTGGTGGAACTGTAGTACTGATTCAGTAAAAAACCTTGGGAAACTGAATCGAGCATTTTACTTTTAGAAGGTGCTTCATGTGATGGTGGAAGCCCTTTTGATCTTAAGATTTCTGGACTTTTCTTCCCCCCGGTGATACTTCAGATTCCCTCCCCTCCCTTTTGCATTGGCTCCATTACATGTAAACTATAGTGGGTCCCAGTAAGCCAGTATCATCAATTAGGTATGGTACAAATGAGAAGCAGTAATTTACTGGCTAAAATAGCTTTTTTTTTGTTTGTTTGTAATTCAGTAATATATATTAATCCTTTTTTTCAATATGAATGTGTTTTAGAAAAAGAAGTTCAAAGCAAATATATGTCAGTTCTTAAGTTCTCATTTGGTTTTTTTTGTGTTTTTTTTTTTTTTTACATGAACTTTATACTTAAATTTAATAAGAGCAGCTAACTGATGGAATAGGAGTTATTTTTGTACCGAACACTTTTTTATAGGCCTTTAACTCTTGGAGTAGCAAAAGTAAAGAGGAAGAACTATTTGGAAACTTCTAAGCATTTATGGTGTGATGTCTGAAGCAGTTAGATTATGCTGTTCCTTGCCAGAAGGTGTAGTAGAAAAAACAAATTCAATGCAGAAAAAGTATAGAGTGATTTCTTTATGAGAAGTCTTCAGAAATCTGCACATGTTCTGCGTTGTTTCTCCAAAGTGGAAGGTACAATTGAGCTTGTGACCAGAAGTGAGGAGAAACACTGGACTACTGAGTAACCAGTAGGACTTAGTGTCTTGCAGACTGCAAGAATATAAGGAAGTGTTTTTGGACAGTAGGCTTGATGGATCTGATTTCTTTCTCATTGAACTAAAGCAATAGAACGCAGATAGTTTTTTTTTTCTGATTGAATTGCTGGAAGCAATGATAAGATTGTAAGACTGCAATAAGCTTGCTTTCTTTTCCTCTTTTCTCAAAAGCAAAACACACAAAAAAGAAAAAAGTAATGGGCATAGTAATCCTAGAGGCACAGGTACCCTCTTTCATTAGGAAGATGGTATTATGCTACAGTGGAGTGTCCTATAGCATTACACTTGTGAGTAATGTTACTGAGAGATGCTGACAGGCTTTTAGAACTCTACAAATGGAACACTGCAGGGTTTTGGAGTCCCCTTAATCCGTTGATTAAAACTTGGTGCTAATAATGCCAACGTCACAGGCTCGATTCCCTGTATGATCCATTCACTGAAGGATCACTCAATGATTCCTTCTGGGTCCCTTCCAACTCAGAATATTCTGTGATTAATATATATATGTACACAGCCCTGTATTACATCACCCCCAGTGCTTACACCCTCTTCTCTTTTCCCGGTAGGCTGCTGATTGGGAGCATTGCACAGATAATTTCCCAGAGCCTTTCAAAAGAGGGTCAGGTAGTTGCCTCATAAGGCTTTGTATTGGCCTATCTTTGTTACAAAAAAACCAACAGTAATAGGGATAGGTATGGTGCAACCATGGTAGCTATTGTTAGGGTAGGAGTTGGTGTACAAATGCCAGTAATTCATAGGATCATACTCAGGAAACCCTTCTTCCCAGTTTGCTCAGCTCATGCCTAGCAGCTTTCATCTGATGGATAGCCCTGCAGAGAGGGTGAATCGGCAGGGTAAAGTCATACTAAGCCACCATGTAGACTTGCCAACTTCTGCTAAATTTGAGGGGGGAAAAAAGGTATATAATTGGAAGTTACTAAGTTAATTAGGATAATCAACTGTCATGGTGGTCTGTTTATCCAAAGTGGGAGTAGCCTTTTGGATTGTTGAGAGCTGCTGTCTGTGATGCAGCTCTTGTAAGACCATGAAGAGAAGTAGCTAGCTGGTTTGGTTCCTTGACTCATTCCCTCCTACAGTCTGGGAAACTACTGAGATATAAGAGTATGCATGTGACATGATACCTAAGACTCAGAATTAATGACAACTAAGCACTACAGTGATTAAAAAACATTTTTTACTTGGATGGATTCATGCCAGCACGAGGCTGCTGCCATGGTCCTGTGGCTGGAGCCCATGAACCCGTGGCTTTGATAGGCATGGTACAGTGCTAAGCAATAAACAGTGCTCCATGCAAATATTTTCCCCACATGCAATAGCAGTAAAATACCACAGCTCTGAACTGCATTATCTGTAGGGGTGGTATGGTGTGGGTGGTATGCTTCATCATAACAGTACTGGCTGCAAGTTATGAACAGGTGTAGAATGCAGTGTTTTCTGTTCAAGCAATTCAGTGCTAAACAATCCCAGAGAAATTTATTGAGCAGGACAAAGTACAACTGAAGGTGTTCCTCTTATCAAAATTCCTGAAATAAGCTATCTTAAAACAGTTGGTGAGCTGAAATACTGTTATGGATGCACCCATTTCTTGTCCCATATAAGGTTGTGATAGTGCATTGGACAGCTCCTGGTTGAGAGATTTGCATTCCCAGTTGGTATAGGGTCATGGATTTGACTCAAAATATGTAAATGTCTGAGTATTCTGAAGCACAACACTTCTAAACTTTGGGGAAAATAATCTTCTGGTAATACAGCTTTCTTCTTTGTCCCTTTAAAAGGATTGTAGTATGGTGGTGGATTATTATAAGCTGCTGCTTCAAAACAAGTTATACGAATGTACTGACAGTGATTCAAAGTAGTGTATGCTTTGTGGGGAGTGATTAAAAAAAACTTGAGCAGTAAGAAGATGGGGAGAAGGTTTATTGAGCTTCCTTGCAGAGCCACAGATGCTGCTTGGGAAACAAGTCTCTGCTTGCAACATATGATGTGGTTTGAGCCACAGTTGGTGCTACATGAGAGTGGGGTGGCAGGAGAGGCATTGATTTTTATGTTCTGACTGGGTTGTGAGAATTCAGATTAGGAGACAACAGTGCCCTACAACAAGACTTTTATTTTCCTTCCAGCTTTTAATAGGGTGTGACTAGGTATGGGAGGAAGAGTCTGAGTATAGTGTGCTTGAAAACCAAAAACTGAGCAACTGAAATCACTAATGGTCAGTATACTTAATGTATACTGATTTGCCTAAAATAAAGCTGTAAAGTCTAATGTGCTTATTTCAGAATAGTTGTATGTCAAAATGGATTCATTAGAATGTGAGATTGGGTTAAGGTAGAAAGGTTGCTGAAAGTACATAGGGTGTTTGGCTTATAAAAGCTCAAGGCTAAATTTCTCAGGGGAAAAAAAGAGTTCACAAAGCAACAGAGAAAGAAGACAACTGTATCCATTAAAAAGTGGTACAAACAGGTGGCACATACCACATTTTAGAATGGGCTCCTTGTCTTGTATTGCCTAATGCCGTCTGGCCAACACATGGCTTAAACAGCCTGTCTTTGGAAGAGCAGAATAGTAAACGCAAGTTTTCCATTGCCAGTTAACTGTATTTTGGATTTTTCTTTCTCTGTCTTTCCAGTCTTAAGTAGATATCAACTCAGGCTTTCCAGTGAGGGCAAAATTGGAATGTAAAATGAACTACTGATTGCTATTCTTTTGACCAAAATTACCCTAGTTTTGTTTCAGTGCCTGTGTGTCCAGTTATTCTTGGAACTAATCATTAGTATTTGCTGGTCCAGCTTTGTACAGGTGGCTGGACCAGATGACTTCTGCAGGTTGCCTTTCAACAGAAACTATCCTATGACTGAAGAGCATTCACTGAGGCAAAAATGTGTATTCTTAAAGCTGTAATAAACAGTGTAGAATATATCACTTGCTTCACCCCCAAGATTCATTATAACTAATTCCAAACCACTCATCCACTCCATAAAACTTCTTTTTGGAAATGCCAGGTGATGCTTATTTCAACTTCTGCATTAAATGGCTGAAACTAGAAAACAGATCATTAGAAAATTAAAATGTCAAATTCTAATTTTTTCTCTCTTTAAAAGGGAAAAGATGTTATGTTCTCCTGCTTTACAATTCTGGGATTTTCTTCCCTAACTTATGCTTACTGAATGTGAAGTTGCTGGTTTAAAACAAAATTTTAGTCTTTAGACTAAGATTAGGGAAGACTGTTGTAATTATAGTCAATATAGATTCATTGTTCATATCACTTGTTCAGTAACTTCTTCCTAGTCACAGACACATAGAAACATGCTTCAGTGAAGAGGAGATGTGTAAATGACTGCCTGCCTCCTGAAGTCTTCCTAAAACGGCCTACACTTTTGAGCTTTGAAAAGTAGTAGTGTTCTTTTCAGATTGTTCCCATTGGGTTTATTAATTCTAGTGGTGTATATAAAAGCTTGGTTGTCTGTAATAAACTTCTTTTTTTTTCCAGGGGAGTGATAAGTACATTGTATGCAGTGATACCAGAGCACAGCTGAAATTTCTTGAAAAGCTTGATCACCTAGAAAAGCAGAGAAAAGATGAAGAGGAACGTGAAATGCTGCTTCGAGCAGCCAAGGTAAGATTCTTACTTCCCAAGGAAGTAGCTGTGTCCTCTGTATTGGTGAACATCTTCAGGTTTCCTCTATTTCTGCTTTAAATATAGTAACCATTAACCCTGTTGCTGGACGTTCATAATGTTTAGGACAGTTTAGGTTACATAGAAAATGATTTATCTTATTTGCATTTAAAAACAAACAAACAAAAAAACAAACAAACAAAAAAAAAACAAAACAAAAAAACCCAAACAAAAACCAAAACAAAAACCACAAAAACCCCAAAACAAAACCAAACAAACACCAAACAAATAGGAAACTTTGAGCAAATGTGATAGGAGTTCTTTAAAATGTGTGGTCACATGAGCTCTTCTTTTGATGTTGTTCCTATTGGTCAAAATTAAACAAAAAGCCAAAAATGTCTTTCCTGAATCTATTTTTGATCTATTTCTGCAACTGAAGCCTGGTGAGATCCACCACCCTGTGTATTTGTTTTCTGTAGTTAAAATCAGAGGGCTAGCTCTGGAGCTGGTACCCCAGCATCCATGAACCCCTGGTGGAGCCACTGCTAGTACAGAATAATTATCTTTTTTCTCCCTTCTCTGCCCTCAAGAGGAAGATTGGGTAAAAATAAAAAGAAAGCCAAATCAGTAGCTGTTGCTCTTATCAGGTATGACTTGATCATCCTCGGTTTAGTGTTGTTGTTTTTGTGAGGTTTTTCCCAATTCAAATTCTGGAGCCCCTTGAATGAAAGCCTAATCTAGAGTTGAAAGAATTGTGTTGTACTTGCATGAATACAACTCCCTTTCTTTCCTATACTTCCTGTCCTTTTTAAGTGTCGGCTGCTGACATGAACAACATCATGCCTAGACTGGACCTGACTGACAGTGTTAGCATCATTTTCAGCTTAATCTTGCTTCAGGCTAGAGCAGAGGCAGCCGGCCCAGATGAGGAGGGGTGTGCATGTATGTGCGTGGAGGGGGATGGAAGTCTGGATTGAGGCATTCACCCCTGGAGCTAAATCTTTCAATCACCAGAGAAAATTGTCATTTATTAAAAATTTTAAGGGATACGATGGTGTTTGAATGCCAGTAATTTCTGTTCCATGTTTTTCCTCTTCCTTTGGTAGAGCCGTTTCAATAAAGAAGATCCAGAGCAACTGCGGTTAAAGCAGAAAGCGAAAGAGGTAGGACTTTCCGGTTACCATGCTTGCCTTTGTGTGTTGAGAGAAGGTTGGCAGCCCTGTCCTGGCAATTAGGTCAGGGTTTATTTTGCTGCTGCATACCATTTGCAGAGGCCTTGGGGAAGGACAGGAACTGCCAGAGGCAAGGGCAGTGCTTCAAATGAGGTCAATGAATTATGAGCTCTCTTTTTTTTAACATTTTATTTTTGCAGTTTCAGTCGTGTCTAGAAACAGTCCATTGTAGACTGCAGCAGTACACTTGGTAGGAATATAATGTGGGATTAGGAAGGAAAAAAAAAAAGGAAACTTTGAGATTTAGCATCTGGGACTGTAGAATAGGCTACATTTTTCCAGGGTAATTGTTCGTTTTGTAAATCTGATACTGCTTATAATTCTTTGGCTGGGAGGCGGTACTGGGATTTAGTTTTAAATGGAAAACGCCTCTGGCTTTTAATTTTCTGGGCCCAGCAGTTTTCTGTTCTGGAATGGAGCCCTTGTTTCACACAGTTCATGTTTAGCTGCAGGGGTTTTAGTTTATAGCTTAGACTGGTTAAGCTTTTACTCCCAGAGGCCTCTGCATAGCAACTGTAGAAATCAACAAATAAGTTCATTTATGTCTGCAGCCTCCTCTCAGTAGCTGACTTTTTACATTTCCCAATATCCATTTCCTGACTTTTCTAGCCTGAGAGAAAAAAGCTCCACTAATTGGAGCTTATTTTAATTGAGCCTTAATATTGGATCTCACTGGAGTTGCCCCCAGAGCTACTGGGAACAGAATGAAATGAAAGTACCTAAGGTTGAAGATGTGTGTGCATGTGTATGTGTGTGTGAAATTTTTCACTTGACCTACAGATTCTTTTCCCTGCTGAATAAATCATCAAGCCTGTTCACATTTCTGATTAAGGATCTGACAGCAGACGATAATAAAGACAATTGAGGTGTGAGACGTGTGATACAGAGCTGAAGAAATTGGTTTCTATAGTTACTTGACTGATTTCATGCAATTTTTAAGGATCTTTGTGCTAAATGAGAGTGATTTTCTGAGCAACCTTTTTCCTTAACTGTGCCTCTTGAACTATGAAATTTGTTGTTGCTTAACATTGCTGCACTTGGCTCCTAGGTGCCAGCAGCAGCAGCAGGTTATTTATGAATGCTTTAAAGGCCCTTATTGTTTGGATTAATGTAGGAGCCCAGGCAAAACAAATGGAAATCCAGTAAAATAGTATTTGAATCAATGCTCTGGATTTGCACCATAGTAGAAGAAATTTGTAAAATAAGAGGAGAGAAAAGGATCTTGCTTTACTGTCTATCTTTTAATTCTTTGTTTCTGCTTGCAACTCCTTCTTCATTCCTACAATCAGTGAGTACAAAGTTACCCTAAAGCCCTTCCCAGTTTGCCTCTAGTGCCACCAGGATCAACAATCAGTGGGTGATGCTAATCTGTCTTGTTTTGTAGCTGACTTTACCTCTGCATCATCTGATTGTTTCTAGACATTTTCTTTTAATAAAAGACTGCAAAGTAATTCATTTATGCACCTTGTTTTCTCTTGTTCGTTAAACACTAATGTGCAGGATCTTGAAAAATATTCTGCGATTCACATATTTAAAATAGAAGTTAGGTATGTGTTTTGGGTCTCTTTTTAGATTAGTTGGTATTGGTAATGAGATCTCTTTTAAAACGTGGCCTATAGGTGTATAAAAAGGGAGCCAAGAGAGTGAAGAAAGGCATGTAAATTTAGTGCTTGGTGTTCTACTATGTGTTGAGCTCAACTCCTTCAGTGCCTCTTATATTGTGGCAGGCTAACACAGCCTGCATCACACTTGTCCTGCACGTTTCTCCATGCTCTGCTGCTCCCAGAGTGATAGTCTCCAATGCTTCACCAAAAGAAAAGGAGATAGATACGCCTTTTGGGACAGCGCAGATATTTGTGTTGGTACTTCCTAGCCCTCTGTCCTGCTGCTTTGTTCTCCAGAGAATGAATCAGCCAGAAGTTTCTCCAACCTTCACATGGAGAATGGGGAAACCCACCTTCTTGTGCCACTGGTGCTTTCTTACATGTGAGACCATCTCAAGTTTGAGTGGAAATGAGGGCAAATGCAGTTGGAAAAATTTAGCACTTTATTGACAGTTCAGAGATAAGTGGTCAGCATATGTTTACATTAAAAAAATGCAAGCACAAATAGAACTGGGGTAAGAACAAAAAAATCAGTGAATATCCCAAGACTAAAACTAGTAACAGAAGCACAGTGAATACTGGAATGAAGGCCTGAAATGGCTTACCCTTGTCTGTCTGTCTTGTCATGTTGTGATTATAGTCTGCTCCTAAGAAACCAAACTTGGAAACTTTGATACCTCTGTCAACTGGAATCAGATTCTTTCCATGTCACTACGGTTGAATTTCCACTGGAAAGCCTGATCTGATTCTCTGCTTATAGTTCTTTAAGAAGGAATGTGGACCTACTTTCCTCAAAGCTGCCTTTCATATGTTGATGGTGACCCCCTGGGAGAAAGGAGAGGGTGGGGGGTACTGGCACTGTAGCATGTTCTGAAGCAAAGTTTCCCAAAATGCAGGGTGTATATCCTAACAATGAATACTTATCAATCCAGGATGTGCTGTCATCCAGCAGCTGGAGGCAATGTCTTAACATTGCTGGAAGTACATCCAGGGACTCTGCAGTGGATTCTTTTATCCAAAAGGCTATACATAATTGCCATGACCTTTTCATCCTTTTTTGCATGACCTATTGCCTCAAACATCCCTTATGCTAAGTCATTTACTTTCCTATATTCTTAGTCTATGTAGCCTGCTATGAATTAAGTCTTTATTTACTTCCCCCTTTCACGTGTTTCAGCAGATTTTAACACCTATGGAAAGTGCACATTCCTTCAGAGACAGCTGCAAGGTTAGCCCCAAGCTGCTGCTTTGTGCACTCAAGAATTTTGTCCTTTCTCTCCTCATGGACCAGCTCTTTGTACAGTGGTGTTTCTGAAGTCTGAGTAAATTAACCATTTTTCATTCTGCCTTGTCTACCTCTTCAAACTGAGAGGATACAGTCCTCTCATTGCCCTTGATGCTTGCACTATTAAACCATAACTTTTTTAGGTAGTTTCTGCTATTTCCTGTTCTACTTTCTACAGTACTTCCAGTTACAAATAAAATGTTCAGTCACTGCAATTTTTGAAGTTGTATTTATAGTTCATCTGTGGCTTCATCCCTTTTGTGAAATGAGCTTACTTAAATTGAGCAGTTGCAGGATACTGTCAGGTGTGCAAGCAGGCCGTATGAACAGTGCATCCCAGAAGACCTGTAAAAATGTCTGTATTAAACAGTGTGTACTATAATTTTAAATATAAACCTGTTCTCTTAGAATCACTGAGTTTGGAAAAGATCTTGAAGATCATCAAGTCCAACCAGTACTGCCAAGTCTTAGACCACAACTAAACCATGTCCCTAAGTGCCACATTTTCACATTTTTTAAATACCTCCAGGGATGGTGACTCAACTACCGCCCAGGGCAGCCTGTTCCAATGCTGGACAACGCTTTTGGTGAAAATTGTTTTCCTAATTTCTTTGTACTTTTGTGTCCTTCATCTTCAAAAGTGAGTGTGCTTTTGCAGTGTGGCTTGAGGAAGTTTGAGTCTGAGCCTGACCAAACCTTTCAGCATGTACAGGGGCAAGATTGGTGCTTGGAGTTGAGCAGGTGAACAGGTATTTTACTGATAGCATCTTTGCTTATTTCCATAGTCACTACCTTTATCCCTGCTCTTACCTTGTGTCACCTAGCAGCATTGATCAGTGGGTGAAGGTGAGCAGCTGCATCTTGAGCTAGGGGAAGGAGTGTGTAGAGCAGGCACCCGGTGGACAGCAGATCTGTCCCTCCCATTCCTTGCTCTGTCAGCATCTCTGTTCACTTAAGACTTCATAGATCTTCCCATTTGTTCCTGCCTGCTTGACACACTTGTGCATTTTTTTGACATTGATACAAGACAGCAGTAGATGAGATGCTGAGAAAATTCAATACCTTTAGGATCAACTGACTGGGAAGAAAATAGCAAACCCTGGGGTTTTTGTAGAAACTGAGTAAAACCTATCAAAAAGTCAGCATGATTCCAGTGAGTTATGGGTGTTACATAGTAACGACTGAATTTTAGTTATTCTCTAGTATCTTTTCAACAGTCTTTTTTCCTGTTTTGTATGTCCATCCTAACTCCCTTGTTTCCTCTCATGTTCTCAGATAACAAATAACTGTAACCTGATTCTTTCCTGTTCACCCTACTGCCTCCAACCCAGATTTTCAAGCTGTTTCCCCCCACACACACCTTTTGTGCTGCTTCTGTATTTAGTCTTCTGGACCTAACGGTTCAAAATCTTTAAGACCACACTTGTGACAGGGGAAAAGTTAGCCATAACCTCTCAAAAAAGCAAACACAAGATGCTGCCAGCAAAATAAGATCTTGTTGCAATCATATTGGCTTTTTATGAGCCTTCAAGTGACATCCTGAGAGTTTCTGCTTAGTTACCTAGTTTATATTACTGTTCTGTAGTGCGGCGGGCGTTGGCCGAGCGGTGTATGCCCCCGCCTGTGGAGCTGGCTCCTCCTCTGAGGACACTGGTTCGAATCCTGGAGGAACTCGCTGTCACCGTCCGAGCGTGCTTGGCCGTGGCAAGATGAACCTCAGGAGTAAAGGGGGTGGGGCCAGTTCCGCGCACACTGTGCCTCACCTAAAAAATCCATTGTGCAGGCTTATCCCAAAATCTTCGTTCGCAAAGTCTAGCCAACAACAACAACAACAACAACTGTTCTTGTAGTGCTTTTTCCTTGCTTCTGCCTGTTTTGGAAGGGGGATAAAAAAGCACTGTTATCAAAGAGCCATAAATTCTGTTAGCTGCAGTGTAGCCCTAGAAGTAACAGAGGCTATCATCAGACATTTGGTGTTTTAGAAGTCTTGCAGAAAATCAGGAATGGAAATCCTTAGAAGTGTTAGATTATTGAGCAAGCTAAAAAGCACACCAAGTGCCTGTTTATGTGACATTCATATTGATGTTTTGAAGAAATAGAAGAAAAGAGCAGCTGAGACACTGCATCAAAAACCACCCTAATACCATCTGGCTGAAAGATAACTATCTTTAGTAAAATACAAACCCCCACAAGATTCCCATTAAGTGTGTTTTTGCGTTTTCAAATAGCCTTTTCTCAATTTCTCGGAGAGACAGAAAATGGACACATAACAAGCTGTAAGTATGGCCCTACATAAGAAACTTGCTAATAGAGGAAATTTTAGCGCTAAAAGGACAAAAAGAAAAGGATAATGGAGATCAAGAGAGTTTTGTGCCAAGAAGGAGTGTTGAGTGGGCTGCAGGATGAAATGGAGAAACTTGCAGGTGGAAGAAAGACTTCAACTTTCTCTAGCTTTGAGACCTCAGGAGTGAGCGAATGAATACACAGTGTTGCAGCAGCTGAAAATCACTCAAAATATTGTGTATTTTGAAGAAGTGAGTTTGGTTTTAAACTAAGGTCTTGCAAGGGCTGGACTCTGACCTGCTGTGATAATGCAGATCTGATGGTTATCAAGAACAGTCTTCTTGAGAGTTACAGTATCTGAAACAAAAACTATGAAACATGTTGCATTGGTGTGGTGTGCTGTAGCCTATTTCTTGACCTTTCAACAAAAGTAGCCTAGGCAGTATCTGAAAACAGAGAGCTTGATGCTGGATGTCAGACAGCCAAGAAGGTCCTTGGGCCTCCAAGTAAGGTATGCTAATGGGACTGTACAGGGCAAAGCATGTTCCAGGTGTTCTAGAAAACACAGAAATATATCAGTAATTGTTAAGCAAAACAAAAAACTTACAGAAGGCAATACGCACACTCCACACAGGAAATTCTTAGCAAGAACGGGCAAAATAAAGAGTCCTGAAGTTACTGCACTCTGGATTTTTTTTCTTGTGTAGAGTTAATGTTTATTAGAGAATGTCAAATATCAACTGAAGGATTTTTTTTTTTTCCTCCTCCTGTGGGTAGATTACTTCATGGCTATCCTGGAAAAATGTTCTGTTCTCCAAAACATTTTATTGCACCCTTTAATTTTAGACAGACAAGGCATCTGATTTTGGGGGACACAGCCACCATAGGGACTGTTCTGCTACTGAAACATACTTGTGGAATATTAACAGGGAAGAAATCTACAGTATTACATGCAGTCCTACTATAAGTTAGGACTGCAAATCAAACCAGTGCAAGATATTCTTCCTTTCTGCTGTTAAATCTAAATTACAACAGAGGGAAAAATCAGTGGAAACTAATTGTATGGCTAATTAAAACAGTTTGAAAGGAAGCAATTGCAAGAAGAGAAATTGCATTATAGGCAAGAGGAGAGAATGGTAAATGTTTAAATATATAGCCTCCAAGTGTCTACTACTTGTGTGCTATTCAGCCGCATTCAACCTGTAGGGCAGAAAATTTTGTACAGGAGAGGTAGAGACTGGAGGCAGTAATGCTCATTGAGCTTTATGACAACTAGTGCGAGAGGCTTGGGATTGAAAACAGATTTTTAAGGTTTATTTTTAATTTTCTTCACAAGTTCTTTAAAATGCTTAAAGGGAATGTGAAAAAATTGCAGTGCTTTCTTCCAAAGACAATGAAGGGAGAAGCAGCTGAGAAGAGTAGACAACTTTCAAAGCACTAAATGGAGGACACAATGAAACCCAGTGAAACTTCGCTTGAAAAATCTGGTCAGAAAAAAAGAATAGATAGAAAAAGAGAGAAGTCATTTCAGTGGCTTGAGTGGCCCCATTGAAAAAGTACCTCAATATTTACTTCTTTAAAAATATATGATAAAGGGTAATAAAAAGACACAGGTTGGTCTTGAGGTTCCTTTTTCACAAATGCAAAAGAAAATAAAAAAGGTAAATGTTGAAATTTGGTCAGTTTCTTTGACTTACTTTGAATTTTAATATTTGTTAATTTATTGTTTCATTTCTTTATTGTGGAAGCTGATAGAATTGGGAGCTTCTGCCTGTTTTGTATGCCTATATTCCTTGCCTTTTTACCCTGCAAGTCTTATACAAATTCTTGTTCATCTGTGTTAGTCCTTTTATTACTTCTGATGTACTTATTGCTGGATAGCACACATAACCCTTAGGCATACGTTAACTTGTCTTCAGCCTTCCTTGGTTTCCTTTCCTGCCAGTTCTTCTGTTACTTTATTTAATCAGTTCTGTACTTTATCTGCCTATAATGTCATATGTGAAGACACCCCCATTTCTTGATACTAAACCCAGTATCTTGTGCATATACTTTTTAATCTTTCTCTTATATTAATTATACCAAGCTCAGAATTGTGGTGTTTAACTTCCACATGTCTTGCCAGCATTTCTTCTGAGCTCATTTACATTCATGGGGCTGTTATTTATTTGTAACTGCATCGCCAAGACAATCTTACAGCTTTTTTTTTTTTTTTCTCCCCCCTAAGCACAAGATCCTAGCGTTTAAAGGAAGAGAGATTTCTTTTCTCTACTTGTCATATTTGTTTCTTAGTAGTTTGTATTTTGAAGCTCCTGCAGAAGTGGACAATGATACGAGTTTCTCATGCCAGCATCATGCTGGACAAGTGCCACCTGCTTGGCTTTTCTTTAGCCTCAGTCCTGCTACTGTTCTGTGAGCCCTGGCTAATACAGATGATCTCAGCTCTACCTTTTGAAAAATCTTCCCTGGTAAAACCATTCTTGAGGATCTAAAAAGTAAATGCTTTCATGTACTTTGTCTTCTGTGAAAGCTTGTACCAAATACGTGAATCCTGTGCTGGTTAATTTGTGACCAGACATGACAGCCTTCATTTACTCCTTTTCAAAGGTGAACCTGTATTCAGCTCCTGAACATGAACTCCTTTTCCTGCTCCTCTGCTGTACACATCATGGATTAGCTGGTGTAAATTGACTTTATTTGTAGTAGCATGTACTTTTCATCAGTTGTATTTAAGGGATTCTTGTTTAGGGAAAATCTTTGGATTTTCATAACTTCAATTATTGGGGCTCTGATAATGCGAACAAGGACATATGTACTTTGTAACCGAAAGAGTTCAAAACCAATCTGTAGTATTGCTTTAGGTTAAAGTCTCAGCATCACATAACTGAAGTACTTCTTGTCTTACACAACTTGAAATTTATTTTTTTAATATTAAAATGCTTCAAAAATGTCATTGGTATAATAGTAAAAATAGATGTTGCATATTTTCTGAAATGTGTCTGAGACATAAGTGAGAAAGAATTTCTGTGAGCAGAGAAAGAAATATTTTTCTCAGAGGACTGAGTGAAGAACAGAGAGGTCAATTTTAAAACCTTTCATTTTGTGTGATTACAGCCATGCTGCAAATGCCATTTCACTATAAGGAAGGACTTTAAAACGTACCTTATTTCTTGATTTGTGCTGCAGGTCAGATTAACTAAAATGGTTATTGTGTCACCCTAGAGATTCCTGCTTGCTGCAAGACCAGACTTTAAACTCTATTTTTATTATTAAAAAGGCCAGCAGCAACAAAGACTATTTTCCAAGTTCTGAGACGTTTTCATAGCAATTTGATCTTTATACACAGGATTTTAGAACTTTTTGTACTGCAATTCTTAGCATATATGAAAATTGGAAAGGGGGGAGAAGTAGCATGAACATTCTTTGTCACTTGGCTAGAGACTGTCCTCTCTCAATGCCCTTCTTGAGAAATTAATTTTGAACAGAGCATGTGTTTGATTCTTGTGTTGTCGTGGAACAGCATCATCTTTCAGCAGATGAAGTAGATCAGGTTGAGGGGAAGCCTGCTAGTTTGGGGGTCCAGTGTATGGTGCAGCTTCCCCCTGCTCCTCTTGAATTGCCAGCACACACTTCAGTCTTCAAGGGTAGAAATACATCTGTTTTCAAGATGGGTATGACATTATGATTTCACTTGGATATGACAGTTCCTGTTTGTAGTCAGAGACACCAGTGTTAATAAAACTGACCTTTAAAAGGGAAACTATAGAGGCACCTTCTTATATATTGTATTTTAGTGACGTGTGTATACTACTTTTACTGTCACTTGCTGCGGTGATCTTTCTTCCCTAACTTACGTGCTGCAAAACTAACTGTTAGAGAAAGATTCAACTCCACATAGTTGCCTCTTCATCTTTCCTAATCTTGTTTAGGAAAATCTGGCAGTAGTTAGCCATCCAGTATCCTCGGGTATCCCTTGACCTTATCTGCCTGTCTTCTCTTTATCCTGTGCTTGTAACTGCTCACACAATGTTTGGACATTTAATCTCACACTTTTTAATGGAACAAAACTTGATGAAAAGATGATTTTGCTGGCTTGAGCAGTGTAATTTGGATGCCTGCCCATATCACTTGATGGGGATCTGTTCAGTCCATTATGGAGATTGAGTGTTTAAATTCATTTGTCTTAATTATGTTCTCAGAAAAATCCCTAGGATGTGAAGAATGCAATAAGGCTATGATTGGTTTTGGTTTTTTCCTTTAGTTCCAAAACCCTGGTCAGATTCTGTATGATTTGAAAAATTCTTTGACTGGTTATGAGGTGGAAAATGTACTGAAGAGAGTAGATACTAGTAATGACCTGCATTTCCAGCATTGTCTTGGGAAATGCCTGGTCAAAGATGCATCAGTTCTGTTTCTGGAAAGTGCGTATTTCATACCATTCCCCCAAGTGTCATCCTCTCTTGTGTTATCGGTGGATTCTCTGCCAG
The DNA here is from genome assembly GCA_013399695.1 of Formicarius rufipectus. Lineage (NCBI taxonomy): Eukaryota > Metazoa > Chordata > Aves > Passeriformes > Formicariidae > Formicarius > Formicarius rufipectus. Next base: position 783,007 of record VXAU01002188.1, read on the forward strand.
CACCGCCCTCAGCAGCAGTGCTCACTCCTGCAGGGTGTCTGTGCCAAAACTGTGCTTTGTCTGCTTGAATTGTGTAGGGTAAAAGTGGTGATGGTGCCAATGCACTACCTGTCCTCAGCCAGATTAGCATTCTGGTACTCCCCCATCAGAGATTCAACCTGCCCAGTCCCCTCCACCCCATGCTGATGCCAACCCAAAGTCCTCTTGGTATTTTAAGTCAATGCTCCATGTCCTGTCCTCAGACTTTTCCATGGCTTCCCATCAGCTGTAAAAAGGAGAGGGTGTCTTATTTCAATGCTACTTCAAGCCACAAGTGTTCAACAGCCACATGTTTTTGACATATCCAACTGCAGTAGAACTGGTGGGTTTGTGTTTTGTAGGGTTGAGAGAGAAGGGGAGTATGTTTTCTAATGACTCCCAGGGAGGGAGGCACAAGGTTAGGCTAATAAAGGCTTTTGTTTTGCTTTGTTTTAACTTTCATGGATTTAAAAGTCCTTTTAATTTAAGTGTAACAGTCCTTAACAGTAAAGCAAATCATCTTTCCACTTCTGGTTTTCTTTGTAATTTTTGGAATTTCGTCTTTCCCCAGAGGGATTCTGTGTGCATGGCATGTTGTAATGCTTCTTGTCATGGCAAGAAGACTGGTGTGCATGTGACCATCATCATGACTCAACTACGTTGCTAGCAGGAGGGTGTACTTTACTTCTACAGGGATGCTCCATAGCTGCCTGTAAGGAGGGATGGCTTCAGGTGTTGGAGGCCTGGGCAGCTGAGGCTGGAAGTCAGCACCTGCCTCTGCCAAAAATCTGTGTTCTATTGCAGAGATTCAGTGCTTATTCTAAGCATTTTATCGCTTCTGCTTAATCCCAGGGAGTGATGAAGATGTCACATAAAAGTAGTTTCTAAGCCTCAATCTTTCACAGAGTTTGAGAAGTTTCAAATTACTTTTTTAGATTTAGTTTTTCTTTTTCCAATCTCTGATTGGTTGCACTGTCTTCCTGAATATAAAGATACATATTCAAGATTTAGATTAAAGGAAAGTTTATCTTAAAAGTATACTGGCTGGAGTTAACCTCAGCAGAACACTAGTAATCTTAAAGTCTATAGTCTAATGTATTCTTGAAAGCAATATTGCATACTTGGAAAAACCCAAGCAAAACACCAATGAAGTGAATGAATTCTGATAAATAAGCTTGTACATGTTTACACTGCACACAAAAGCAAGAATAGTGTGTGTGGTAAGTGAATGATGGTATCTAGCATTGAAGAAATTCTACTGTGTTTCCATAAGTAAAAGCCTACACGGTGTGATCAAAGCTGACTTGCAAATAGTGTTGTTTTCATAACTGAGATCTTTGTCCCATCTTCAAAAAAAAAAAGAAAACCAATAAACTCCAACCCCACCCAAAATTTTACTCTCAATGTATGTGTTAAAGTCTTGCTTTCCCTAATTTGTGCTGAAAAATATTGAGCATTGTTTGAATCTTCCAGGGAAGAATGCCTTTGTAGGGATATTGCCCTGAAATACTGTTTTTATTTAAATAGGCTAGCTGCTAGAGTACTTGATGTGAAGTTGCCAGCATCACTAAAGTCTAGGTATCTGAAGTCAAGTAAGACTTGTAAAAACACCCACTCAGAAACCACTCAACCAAAAGCTCTCCTCCCCAAAACAGTCCCCCCAAGCCCTACAGTATTTCTTTGTTGTGGATTCATCTTTATTTAAGTGGTGGCAAGTGGGGGAGTAATACCATGTAGGTGCTGCAAGCTCAGTTGTCATCTGTTTTTCTCCTCTCAAAGTGGGATCTCTGAGAGCTGAAAAGCAAGCAAAATCATAGCATGTTGCAAGCTTAGTAAGCAAAATACCTATATTGCCTGGATGAGGAACTCAAATTAATTAATTGGTTTTATTATGGGAAGGGGTAGAGAGGAGACTGGGATGTTTTACTACCATGGTATGGTTGTACTTTAATTTTTTAATGTGTGCAGGTATGTCTGCAGAGAATCCCCATGTGAACAATTTTCTGAAGTCTAGGGAATAGGGAGAGCATGGGCTAAAAAAGGTTAGGTCATCTAAGTATTGTTAACATCAAACCCAGAGGTCTGCATCTGGAAAACCTTCATTCTCCACAGAGAAGGAGTGCTTCCCCCAACCTTTGCTCCAAGCTGGGCAGGCAGCTGGTGGATCTGGAAGTGATGCCATTGTATTAGCAAGGTGGTTGATCCAAGTTAGTAAGTCTGTCAGGAGACTTGACTGGATTGAGCTCCAGAGCAACTGGTATTTATAGTTATTGAGTAGAATGAAGTGATGGGGACCTTGAAATGCAGGGAAAAAGCTACTTTTTTAATTATTATTATTTTAATCCTCTTTACTGTGAGTTTCTATCCCATCCCAGGTTACATAACCCAGGTAAAGGTTGTTTCTAATAATTTCTTTGTGTTGAACAGTTTTTGGAGATGAGTAAACATAAACATGCAGTGTTATCTCTACCTTACTTTATTTGTTCCTGAACATTCAAAAATGTATTGGGAAAAGAAAGACTAGTGGTTAACTGGCAGTGTCCTGTTCAGTTGGCTAATAAGATGTTTCACAATAGCAGTATCGAGTTCTGGGTTTAGGTAATACAGCATGAAGAAGTTGAGTATTCTGCTTGTGCAGTCATGAATTGGGATTTTGAATTAAGAACACGTCCGGTTCCCAGAACTTGGTAACTTTGATTTTTAATACTAATCCAGCTTCACAAACCAGATCAGTATTTTCTGTTAATCAGAAACAGCAAAGCTTATGAGCTGAGGAACCAGCTGCAAGGCTCCCGTTAAGGGTATGTTGATACCAGAATGTGGTTTCCATAGAAGGTGTTATACAATGCTTTCTATAGGGCTTTAATCATGACAGAGTACTGTAGTCTGTCAAAAATGTCCAGACAGGCAGGGAAAGATGCTGTGAAACACATTGTTTCAGTAGGAACTACAGCGCTGTCTGAAGCTGCTATAAAGAGAACAAGACCCTTAGGATAATGTATATCATAATTAATGTAGGTGTTTTCTTTTTAAATTAGATGCAACAGTTGGAATTAGCACAGATGCAGCAGAGAGAAGCCAACCTCACAGCCTTGGCAGCCATTGGACCGAGGAAGAAAAGACCATTGGATTCCTCAAACGTTGGATCTGGGCTGGAGGTACAGTCGTGGCTTGCAATGACTTGCATGGTGTTGTCTTCATACTGAATTATACTTATCTTTCCCTGTAGGAAGAAGTGAGAATTCTCTTACACAAAGTGGTTTGTTACATTCAGTTAAGAAACCTTGTTTGTGTGCTAGGTGCTTGAAAAGATTGTTTGTGGTATATTTGTTGATGTGTTTAGTTGTGTGTTGAACTGTGGATAAGAGAGCTGTGTAAAGGACTGGGAAGCTTTTGTGGCTGTGGACGTTCGTTCCAAGGAGACTGACAGATGACTTCTGTTATTGTTCATCATCTTTGCTGGAAATGGGAAAAATGTGTTGCCAGGTGTCATTCACGTGATATTGCCAGTTTTGCCCCTCTTTATCAGGAAGCCTCAATAATGCTCAAGTAAAAAGCTGATTTGCTGCTGCGGCAATCACAGAGAGCAGAAGCCTGGAAAGTATTGTGTGGAAAAAATGGTGGTAAAGTTGTCCTTTCAGATGAACCTTGAGTCTTCTTCGTTCTTTTGGCCTGGGAAGCTTGAATAAATGCTAGGATTGAAAATACTCGTATTTTTGCATAGTGGAATCTGGGAGGACCATGTATAAGGCTCAGTTATTTGCAGTGTAACTGAGACAGCCAGTTGCATCTCTCCTGTAGCTTTTTCTTCATTATGGACTGTGACAAGAGACCTCATTAAGCAGGTGAAATAGACTTGTCTCACTGATTTATTCTTTTTTCCTGACATGAATACACAGTTAGGTCTTTGAATACTCCCTGTTTACCACAAGTGAAGGGACGGAATCTATCTCTAAGCAAGCTGCAGAAAGCAGCATTCACAGCTTTTGAGTAGCTGTTCTTCTCTTCTTTGAAGTTTTTTAATGCACTTTCACATGAAGCTGAATGTATAGTTATTGCTTTAAAATACCACTGGAAAAACTTGAAAAAATTAGTCTAGCACAGTAAGAATTTTCCCCATCCTTTTCTCATCTTCCCTCAAGCTTCTGTTGAGTAACTATTCCTGTTCTTCATAGTGGTTTTCTATAATTATTGCCAGATTTGTTTCTGAATATTTAACAAGTCTGCCTGTTAGGTACTTTTCAGTTATTTCTCATCATCTGTGTAGTACTGCTTTATTAAAAGCTTCATGAGATTATGCCAAAGCGAGACAGATAACAGGGTTCTATTGAAAGGTGGTGATCCATTATTTATATTGCCAGTGTAAAAAAACGTGGACATAATGTGCCTAAAACTGACCATAAACCTTGGTGACATTTTGTTGTCACAAATTTACCTGCGGTATTTTAAGATGCTTCTCATATAGGTTGCTGTACTAGACTGAACTGTGAGGGCAGTAGGTGAAAGTAATTCTGCCAATGTGAAGCTGTTTTCATTTCTTGCATGCAAGCTCGCATTCCAGTGCCTAGTACTTAGGCTTCATGATACCAGAAAGCAATTCTCTGCAGACTTTTTTTTTTCCTGTTTTGTGAAATTATGCAGGATAGCAAACTTGAGAAGGATGTTTAGACTTAAATGTTTTAAGTGTCCCAATATGTCTGAGCAGGATTTATAAAAGGTTTAAGATTTCTTATGTAGAATAAAGAATGGTTTTGACAAACACGCTCTAGTTCAAGAAGCAGAACATTTGTAATACATTCATGATAACACGGCAAAACATCCTGAGCAGTAAACAACATTCCATTCTTCAGAGATGAAAGGAGGTCTTTGAAACTGAAAGCAAGTGCAATATGGCCTTAGGCTGATACATATTTGGGCATCTTTAAAATCATCTTTTTGGGCAACCTGTCTGAGAATAATTTAAATAGGCAGGATGTGCTTTCTCATTTCAAATTGCAAATACAGACAAAATACAGACAGCTTTACTCTCAAGTGATCTTAAATGTCAGAACTTCCAGACTGTGCAATGGCAGGGAGTAAATCTGTGCATAATACTCCTGTGACCTTTTTATTATTTTTAAAGCCTAATATCTTCATAGACAGATATGATGGAAGAAGTTATTCCTGAATATGAATGATTCTTTAACATTAATGAGTGAAATCACTAGTGCCAACTATGTTAAGATTTTTAACTGAGACTCTTTCATTGGATAATGTTCTTTGTACAGTTTTTGTATCTCTTATGTCCATGTTAGAGCAAAGTTGACTCTGTATGGCTTCTTTTTATGGTTGTCTACTGCAATAATTAAAGGAATTATTTCAACCAGTTATTGATGTAAACTGAAGCCCTTAAGGTATTTGGGGAGACAGAGAAAAATAATCAGTTACAGTATGTATTAAAAAAGTGAAACTCTGTAAGCAAATTTGCTCACATATTTGCGTTTCTTTATTCAGTACCAAAATGTAATGGGTGTTGGGAGAGTTCAGCTCAGCAGACGGGGTTGGTTGAATCTGCTGCCTCCCTTTGCAGTAGCTGTGAAAGGCTAAACCCAGCATTTTGTTAGCATTCCGTGCTTCCTTTCTCCACAAATGAGTGAGTATCTGTGTTTAACTGGGATGATTCTTCAGCCCTAGGTTTTTGTTTCTCCACACTCTGGCACCTGGCTTTTGCACCTCATCTGGAAACTCTTTATTCTGAGACATTTGAATGCCTGATTCCTGCAGAGTCATCATTTTCATCTGGGAACTAGAACAAGTGGTGACACAATCATGTGCTTTACATCTAGAAGCCTTACCAGCTGCTGCATCACCTCACAGTGTGACAGGGAACAAGTAAAGAAAGAGGTTCATGTCCACATATGTGCCTGCCAACTAATTTGGACCTAAAGCACTATAAAAAGGGTAAACTATACTTTGCTGTGGTTATTGCATATGTATTGCTAAACTTGAAATAGCAGTAGGGACAAATTCGTGATGATCATGGAATGAAAAAACAAGGATAATTCTCTAGGCCTAATTTTTAAAAAAAAACAAAGAGGGCAAAAGAAAGCATCAGTATAATGGGAGTTCTTTTTTTCCTTTTTGTTGGAAACACTAGTTTGGGTAGTTTTGGATGTTTTCTTCACTGCAACTTAACATTTGAATGGTGTTGTTCAGAAAGAGTAATTTGAGAAAGCCCTGGGAAGAAAATCCTTCTATTGTGAAAATGTGTTAATTGGTGCTACTTGTATTCCAGAGATGGCAATATCTTCTTCTCTCTCATTCTGGTCCCTCTGGATGCTTTTGGATACAATGAGAGGGAGAGGCCTTTGGATCTGATTTATTTGTGTTTTGGGGTTTGTGTATTTGTTAACCACCTCTTCTCTCCAAGTCTGAGGGCATGTAGTAAATAGCAATGAATTAAAGAGTAGGAAGAATTGAAAAGTAAGTTGTCTTGAGAAGGGAGGACACTTCTAAAACAAATAAGAAAAAAGTAAACTTGAAACCACAGACTCATTTACCCAATTCTGTGTTCTGTTTCATAGTTTTTATTGGTTGGTAACATGTCCCATAATACTTTCAATGCTGATAAATACTCAAGGATGGTTTTTTTTAATTAAGTTTTACTGCTTTTCTGATGACAAAGCCATTTTGGAAGCAGCTTTGTCTCATTCTCACTATAACTGGAGTCTTAGAAATTTGAAAACCTTGCAGATACTTAAAGCTTTTTTTTTTTTTTTCTGTGAGAAAGTAGACTACAGTTCTGAGTGCTTAAGCTTTCTTTCCTTCTATCCAAAGCTGTCCTGGGTGCAAGTCATCTTCATCATTGAAGCGAGAGCAGTATATTTGTGCAGCACTGTGCAGCAGGGTGAAAAGAAAGTCTATATACATTTCTAAAAGAGGAGTCAGGAGATTCCTCTGTTACACTTACGGTCAGCTTCTGAAGACTCTGGTTGAACCATTCTTGTATTTTGTACGGGATAATTTAGTTGGATACCTGTACTTCTGTGTAATTTTTTTAGAGTACAGTGGTTGCTTCTCATTAATTTTTTGGCTCTATGGTAACACACTAAGTACTTAGAAATTATACAGTCTGTCCTATCCCAGAGTACTGTTGGTGTTGTGTCCCTCACATGCCTTCCTCCAGGTTGGTCCCACTGAACTGACTCACGAATATATCTCATCTTTTCTTTCTTTTTGCCAGATCTAATGGTAAAGGAAATTTCCTTCTTCCAGATACTGCTTGTATCTGTCCCTTGCCAAGACTGGCTTCTCTGTCAGGAAATGTGCATCTTGCCTTGACACACGTAGTCTTGCTTTGCTGTGGAAACTTAAGCTACTGCAAGTAGTTGCTGCAGAAGTAAATGATGCAGCTGATATGCAGAGCTATTCAAGTACTTTCTTTCTGTCCAACTCCTATCTCTGTCCTTAAAATAGTGTGATACTTGTGGGGTTATGCACATTAATACAGCAGCCTGCAAATAAGCTTGCAGAGAAGTTTCTGCAAAGAAGTTTGGCAAGAAAAAGTGAGAGAAATGTCTTGTTTACCACAGTGCTCATTGTTCCATTTTTAGTATTGATTGTGGGTGGAGGAAATGAGCTTGTGATCTTCTCTTGTATCTGCCACATCTGATCATTGTTAGCAGAACTTAAATGTACCCTTCTTGCTTTACAGCTTGGGATGCTGGTATGCATATTCATTAAACATACTCTGAATATGGTGCTTATTTAAACTTTGAAAGTGCTCTTTAGGCTGACAAAGGAAGAAATAAACCTTTGAGCAACAAGTCCTTTCTGCAGAATGAAAGAAAACTCAGCCCTTCCAAATGACTGGGGTAGAGACATGCTTTATTTTTTCTGCTGTGTAACAGTCAAATTGCTTTCTTTTTTTTTGGCATTTACAGGTGAATGTGTGTAGTTGAGGGGTGTATGACTTTAGGGTCTTACAAGCAGTAGCTGTAGAAGTTACTGCCACATTTTTGTCCATAAGCTCTTCTGATGTGAGAACATGACTATGTCTGAGTGTGAATTTAAAGGCATAAGTTGGCTCTGTAGCAAATGCTGGTAGGTTTGCTAAAATATTTTCTTAAAAGCTGCAGAAAATTAATTTAAAAGCAATCACTTCTAATTGGATCAAGACGACTTACACATAGGTTGGCGAGCATATCCAGGCTACAGAATCTATTTCTACACTGGAGTGATTTCCCTTGCTTTCTCTGTCTCTCTTTTCAGGCTGTCACCCCTTCCCCCAGCCCATAGGTCTGAAGTGATGCAGAAGAGTGGGTTTTTTCCTACTTTACATATGCTTAACGTATGCAGACTCCTGATTTTCAATTTCTAGTTCTTATTTAAGCTCTTGGACAACTGAAGCGTCTACAACATGGTCATACCTTGGGGGAAGAAAGGAGCTAAAAGTTATTGCAATTATAAAATAAGGCTTCAGCATCTTAGTTACCTGTTTCAAGACCTAACTAAGCACAGCCCTGTCAGCTAGAGAGGTTCAATTTCTGTGCTGAATTTCCTGGCTGTTGTCAGTCAAGGCCACACACTTGATCTGAATTTTTTCCCCATGTAAATAGGCAAAAATATTCTCAACTGCCACTCACACACTTGAGAAACACTGTTCATTGGCCCATATCGTGCTTTCTCTGTGCCAGTGATGAACTTAATTCTTCTTATGTGTGAAAGATATCTGCAATTTAAATGACTAATTGCATTGTAGCTTTAGGCTGAACATATTGGTAATGTGCAAATGTTGATGACATGTGAAGGGTCAAGAGATTTATAATTTAGTTGACAATACATTGCTTAAAATGATGTGGCAAAGAGCCAGAAAATTTCAGCTTAATAATTGTCTATTAACTAACATGACATATTTGTATAGTATTCATTACCTCCAGGTACAGATTAAGCATCTGATGTACCCATACGAAGTGACATGCGTACATGAATCTTGGGCATAACAGTGAATAAACTGACTTTCCATTTGAAGTAATTTGTTTCAATATGTAAAACATGTTGTTGCCTACATTTGAAAGGACTTTCAGGAATGTTGCAACGAAATCTGAGGGAAAACATGTAGCTGAATAGAGTTCCCTATTACATAGATGTGATAGCTTCGTGAGGTTTTTTTTGTAGGCTGCAGATAACATCATAAATACACATTGGTTTTCAGCTGCATGAGAAGCAGCCCAAATATAGAGATCTAAGTCTTTCAAACACTGACTTGATCTATAAGGTTAAAAAAAGTAATCCCAAAGCCCAATCTGACCCAACCAACTTTAAAAACAGAATTGTGTAAATATTGAGTAATGTAATATGTTAGTATTCTTAATGTGGGAGTATTTCTGTCAGACCAAGGTTTATTAGAATAGGCAGCATCAGTAGGCTGGCTTGTCACCAAACTAATATCAACTTCTTTCACTTTGTTTTTTCTGGCCTAAATGAGGCACTTGTTTGTACAAGCAAAACTTACAGTTCTGACAGGGTCTGTTGTTTTCCCCCTTGCTGCTGTGGGAGACTCAGGAAAGTGTTTGAATACTCCACAATGTGTTGATTGCTTTTTAACCATTTTTCCTTCTGTAAGCCAGGAATGAGCTCTGTGTTTTACAGATGGGAAACTTAATGTACAAGGTACACTGGACATCACTGACCTCAGTGTGACCACAGATGACAGAGATGGAGATTTAACCTGGAGTCTTTTGCTTCAACTCATTAGGTGCTCTTACCACCTTTCAACAATGTCTCTGCTGCATGCAGTTGTAATTTTTCAGTGTTTGGAGATGTCATTGAAAAGTGTCTCATGACCTTGCTTCCTTCTGCTTGATGGTATTTTTATAATGTGCAGCAGAGCTACAATAATAGTTTGCTCTCTTGGGATCTCTGCTTTGGGACTGGGATGTGTTTATGCCACACCAAAAGTTGAAATGAGAACTCTTGGCTTGACTTTTAACATTGGACTGAACACTTTGCTTCCTTAAAGTGTACCCCTCCCAGCAGTTTAAAATTTTGAATGTGACTAGTGTGAAGCCCTTGTATTTGAGAAGGGGGAATGTACTCTTCCAGGAACAGCTTGCTGAGCCTGACTTGAACTTGGTGGAAAGGAAGGTGTCTGCTGACCTCTCTGAGCTTTGTATCAGGGCTCGTAGAATAGCTCTGAGCAATTTTGATGTCCTTGATATCCTGTGACTTGCAGATCAGAGATCTCTTCCTTCATGTACCTTGGAGACTAGAAATACGGTGATGATGATGGCTCAGGTAAAGAAAGAGTCTCATTGTAAATTGGCGTTGTATCAACTTCACTTCCTGCCTTTCAGAGTTCGTATTTAATTCTCCGTCCAGCCACTAGAGAGAGCTCTAGAGATCTTAAAAAAGGTTTCCGGAATAACCTCTCAACAAAGCTAGCTGCCCCACAAGCATGGGACTGCAGCAGGAGCTCCACAGTGTCTTGTGCTGCCAGGATCAGTGGGATTAACTGATCTCTGTCAGGTGTGTATAAAAGACTCTAAGGATCAAGGAAGGGTGACTGCGTGCTGTTTTAGAGAAGTTGCTGATTGGACTCAATTCTGAGGATAAGTCAAATCAGGACTGCTGCTGTTGTGACCTCCTGGGACTGATTTTAAGTGGGCTGGTGGTCTCAGTACTGTGAGGAGTGGTTTACAGTGGTGCAGTTACATTGCTGCAGTGCCTTACCTGGCTTACAAACAGGGTCTGTCATCTGTGGAACCCAGCCTGATTGGTAGAATCTGTACTGGTAGTTAGTCCTTCTGGGCTGCATGCCTCTGTGTTATTTCCCTTTTGGAAGTAAGACAGAATATTGGGGTTCAGTGAAAGGCAGACACTTCAGTATAACCAAAAATGTGAGAGGCAGAGAGAAAAAAAAAAAGTTGCTAGTTAGAGCACTAATAATCAGATGTTGCAGAAGGGGGATGCAGTACCTTTTGCTAGAGTTGATTGTGCAAGGATGCATTTTTTATTCACTTATGTTTATACTTGTCTGTGGCCTGGTTAAAAAGCAGCACTTTTCACTTCTGCTCCAAAGAATCTCACAAAGCTGTCTTGGGGTGGGCTGAAGACTAGCAGGGAAGAATACCCCAAAACAGTAAGATGCAAGTGGTTGCTGCCCAACTGGGAAGAACATAAGAGAGATGTCTGGAAGCAAGGAGTGGGCTAGTATTTTTCAGGTCTCAAAAGCAGCATGGTGTAGTTTCTGTGCAGGAAGGGGTATATGAGACGTAAAGGAGAGGATTATTGACTGTTGCTTAGAACCAGACAAGGGCAACCTTCTGCCTATATGTGATGGTTCACTGTGGTGTGCAGAACTTGGACCACTGCTTGGTCCAAATTTCAAAACAAAACCATGAAAAACCATTAATATAACTGTGGAACACAGTAGCTAAAAGGAGTTAGTGCTCAGCACTGCATAAACTAATTAAAAATTAGTTCCCCAACATGGTCCCAGTCCAAACTGGAGTGACCTAGGCTGTTTGTCAGCTTTAATTTTAAACTATCATATACTTTGAGAGAAGTAGCAGCTAGCAGTTGTTGGTTGTTAAAGAGCTCCTGGCCCCTGAAATGCTGTACTCAGTAGTTCTCATAAATCAGAGGGATTCTGTGTGGAACTTGGAAGTATGAATGGCGTGTCTTAGCAAACAAGAGTCCAGGATAAGCTTTGACTTTGAGTGTGGTGTTACAGCATAACATCACTTTACTTCTGCACTGGGCACGATGGGTAAGAATTTAAGAATTAACAAATCCATAACTCTCTCACAAATGCAGGCAGCTTGGTGCTTCTCTCATACTGTAGCATCATGCAGTTAAAACAGTTTCCAAAGCAAGCTGGGGGATTTGTGCCGTCTGCCTCCTTTTTGTAAGAAAGTGAACAGGATTGAGGTGGCTTTGTTTGGTGTCTTTTTAAAGGTAAGACTTCTAGTCTAATGACTTATTTAGAGAGAAAATACTTTCGTCTCAATAAAGTTCTTTGAATTATACAGGACATTGCTGTTGGGTTACTGAAAACCCTTGGGGTTTGTTTCATTTATAACATTGCCTCAGGCCTTCTGCTGCATCCTGTTGGATTGACCTCCTTTTCAACCCGTGCTGGCAGCTGCATTGCAGAGCTATCTTTTCCCTAGATCCTTCAGGGTTGTCATATGACAAACTTGAACTGTGACCCTTTTGTGTCTTATCAGGACAGCCATGCCCTCTGTGCAATGTGGCCAGCAGTCTTCCCCATGCACGCATTTGTTCCAAGCCATTTAACGAACTGAAAGTTTCAAATTATGGCATTTCATAGTGTTTAATAGTATTGACTGTAAAGCAAATGAAATGGTGCTGAATACCCTGTGTGGTGCTTGTAAGAAATACAGCTTCCATTTCTGCAGTGTGCCCTGGGTTTTCTGTGTGCTCTCTGGTGAATCTCCTTATATTTTTAATAAATTTCAATGCTTCTCCCCTAACAACAGTAGCATTCACCACTATAGTTAGTCCAGCAGTGGTATTTGTTTCTAATATATGGGGGGTTTAAACAGATTTCTCTGAGCAAAGTAGACAAAATCATTTTGCTGAAGTCTTGCAGAGAGTGTTAGGGTAAGAATTGATATAGTTAACATTGCATCCAAGCAACACCATCTCCAAGTGGTGTTGATGCTGGCAGGCATTGCCTTGCTGAAGTTACAGAGACTGAGCACTCGTATTTGTACAAATTACATTCATTACCAAGAACCCTCTAGTAGTGATAAGCGACTGGCTGTGTAGCATAGATTGGCTCCAAGATAAGTAGCCAGTCTATTGTGTAGCTCATGGTAATCTGCCTCCTCCCCACCCCTAATAATAAATCTTGGGGCATTTTGGAAAGCATGGGGATTGCTCATTACAGTAGCCTGAATGCATAACTACTAAATGTCATCATCTCCCACCAATCGTGTTTTCATAACCAAGTGAGGCAGCTGACAGAGGGATAAGCTCAGATACAGTGTTGTGAACATCTGGATACTTTGAGTATTTGTTGCTCCCTTAAAGGACAGATCACAGGTGATGGCCATGATGAGAGTTTCTTCTGGCCATGTTCCAAGGCTAGAGCCCACTCACAGTGGTGGTTTTCTTCAAGGAGAGGTGAAAACATCTGGAGCTTGGGAGTTTGCAAGTGCATAACCTAGGGCTCTACGTATGTACTGTGACAGCACCTTCTTCATGGTTATCTTGTCCTTTCTCAGTGCAAGTGTTTAGCAGACTTCAGTGAAATAGCAGTTATTTATCTTATCATATTAATATAATTGTAAAGGAAGATAGAATTTTCTGGTTGCTTTGACAGAAATAAACCATCAAGTGGCAAGTGCTTGCTTTGTCTTTTTAAAATATCGTACGTGCAAGGACTTCTAGGTCGCTGTTTTTCAACATGGAAAGCTGAACATCAGCAGGCTAATTTTATACAAGTAGGCAGTATAATACAATCAGTTTGGTCAGAACTTGTATTTACATGGAATTCTAATAGGGTTTTTTCTCCTTTTTTTTAGGGTTTAAATGGCAATGGAATTGCTCCTGGATCATCAGGTTTTAGCCTTACGAAGCAGATGCTTTGTCCAAGAGTAACCCGTGTCTGTCTCAGGGACTTGATATTCTGCATGGAGCAAGAGAGGGAGATGAAGCATTCTCTACGCTTGTACCGTGCTCTTCTGAAGTGATTTGAATTCTACATTTCACCTTGCTGTCTACTGCCAAAGAAAACACTGAAGCATTGTTGCACTGTCTTGAAATTCCAATTTCTGGAAAATGATCCGTTGTAAGGATAACTCTTGTTTACAGATAAACATTTTTATTAAATACCTAACTGAGCATCTGTAAGGTTTTTAAGAATACTTGGCTTAAATCAGTCACTGCTTAAACCAGTGAAAACACTGAGCTGCACACAACAAGCACCTGACTACCTGCTTGCATTTAACTGTCTTGCAGGCTCTGAGGGCTTCGTAAGTGTCCCTAGTTTACGTATGTCACTTCTTTCAGTATTCCAGAATCTGCAACATCTCTTCTGTGTGTAGTGCCACCTTCTAATCCAACCTTATTTAGGGAAAAAAATAACACACTAGTGGCACTGCATAGCATGGCAACTGTATTTAATCGTGAACCAGCAGTCAACATGCTAATGTGTTACCTATCTGACTCGGCATCCTCTTGAATTTTCTGGGTTTAGAATTGCTATTGGATGCTCATTTGTGGAGAGTAAAGTAAAAAGCAAAAGGAGTGATGAGGGGTCCTGTCTACCCCACACTTTGCCTCAGTTGCCTGCACCCTTTCCTCTGAGAAAGCGGCTCAAGGAAGATGAACAAATAAGTTGTTCATCCGACAGTGTAGCTGGAACACAGTTCGATGTGTGGGGAAAATTTGGAGTTACTAAAAATACAAAGAGTAAAAGATCTTTAAAAGGAATGGTAAACAGAAGTTTATCATTCTCTGGGTACAAAAAAATAGCACCAAACTAGAGTATAGATGTGGACAGAAATGAGCCAAACCAACCTGTGATGATTGCAAAAAAAGAGAAGAGTTGAGATGCATTGAAACTCTGCAGCTGGAGACTCTCTTAAGGAGAGGACCAGTATTTGCAAAGCACAGGATTCACTGTTTTGGAATATTGATTTAATACCTTAACGTGGTGTAACAGGGAAACTTCTCAAATAGAAAGTATAGACAATTGCCTGGTTTCCATTCAGTGAGAAGAAGGACTCTGGTGAATTAAGACTGCTAGAATAGAGTCAGAGATTTTCTGCTTGCTGGTAAAGACTGCCTTGTGGTGGAAGGAAAGCCCTCTGGGTCACCCTTCTCTCCAGCCTCCAAACATTTTGCCTTCCATGACACAGCGCTGTATAGCTTGGCTATTTCCCAGGACTGGTGGGAAAGGCACTGACTGTATTTACAGAATCACAGAACACTGAGTTGGAAGGGACCTTCAAGGATCATCGTGTCCAACTCTTTAAGTGGAATGGCCCATATGGGGATCGAACCCATAGTGCTGGCGTTACTAGCACCACGCGCTAACCAACTGTTGAATGGCTTTCTGCTTAAACTTTTTTCTTTTAAAGAAAAAGCTTCCTATGGTTACTTGGCATGCTGCTTCAAAACTTGAAGCGATGATTCATGTACCCTCCACTGTCAGAACCACTGCAGATAGTTACCAAATTCACTAAGTTTTGAATCACTTATGTTGTTTTTTGTTGGAACAGTAGTAAACAAAAATATATGGTAAATGCTGTAAAGTATTTATATATGTATATATGGCATATATATATATAAGAAAAGCAGTACTTTGACTAAGCTATAGTTTGCAAGGTATTGATGGCATTGGGCAAAATTGTTTTGTATAATTAAATGCTTAGCTTTACTTTTTATGTAAAGTGCAGCATTTTCCATATTTGTGTACTGTATCTTATTGATCAGATGTTAAAAATTATTTTAAATACTGCATTAAAGCAATTATTTTATTAAAAATAATAAATTGATAACTTTGTTTCCTTACATGAGAAATTCAGCATCTGAAGCTGCCATCACAGCGACTAATGGTGTGATTCCGAGAGTGAACCTCAGCTGTCTGCCCATCATAGTAGCTGGCATGGTTGCCTCACGTGACTTACTAACTATAAATATAGTAAGGGTTTTTTTTTTAAACAGGAGTAGGTGACAAAAAAGGGTTACTTGAAGAAGAGGTAGGCACAGAGAAAAGGCACCCTCTCGTGTGTCTTGATTTCCCTCTCGCAGGCAGCACAGAGACTGGGTTGTGGGGTTTTTTATCAGCTAAGCCAAGGTGAGTGCTTCGCATGTGTTCTGGGGATTGAAAACATGAACTGTCTCAGACTTCAGTAATGTGCTGTGGAAGCACTGTCCTAAATTAATTTTAAAACAACTCAGAATTAAGTGCAGGCTGGAGAATCATGAGTATCTGCATATTGCCTGCCTCTTCATCTTCTTTAAAACAATGTGATAAAAAAATGAGAGATGTTGGAGAAAATAACTTAATTGATTGATATATCTAAAGTGTTATAGATGATTCAAGTGTTTTTATGGCCTGCCTACGATGCAGATCATATGCTTTCACTGCTGCCAGAGCAAGTTGTCTCTCACCAGTAGATTCTCCCTGTGTGCCATCTTTTCCCCCAGCGTATCATGTCCACATCCATCCCACTCCCAAAACACTCCCCAAACCCATAAATTTTATGCTGTAAGGAGTAGCAGATGTTTTCAGAAAGGTTTATTAGCAGGTTATTAGGCCTAATTTCAGACAGGGACAGATTTGTTCTTGATGCAAAGACTGAAAATATTTGTCTCCCTACCAAGGGTTCATCTTGCCCCAGATTTGAGCTCAGTTTTGTTTCTGAGAAGTGTCCTCCAAAGTGGCATTTAGGAGATGCATGGGCTTTGCTCAGCCACATCAGGAGTTAAAGGAAAGATGACCAGGAGCTCACTTCCCCCCTTTTTCCCAACTTCCTGCCCTTTATGAGAATACTAAAATCCCACTCGTAAGATGATCAAGAAAACCTGCCATCATACTCTCTTGCCTCTTACTTCCCATTATGCTCACATTCAAGCTTGGGAACCTAGCAGCAGAACTGTCAGTGCCACCAGTGCTGGGAGGGCTCCAAAGCTTTCTCCAGGCACTTCTAGCTGGCCTGCTAGCCTAGTGGCTGTTTCTGATGCACTGAGCTGGCTAGGCAACTATCCCTGCCACTCCAATACTTACCTTTTATAGAAAACAGTATATACAGTTGTGGGGGGAAAGCTGTTGTTGCTTGCTCTTGACGACTACTTATCTTAGCAGCATAGTATGCTGGTTTGTGTGTCACTTGGTGACAAAAGGGGCTCCTGTACTCCTCCAACTGCTCCTTTTTCCTTTTATTGCCGTTTTCAAGTCTTAGCACTGAATCCAGCCCTTTGCACTGTCTTTGACTCCAGCTTTTCCCTTCTTCCCCTGGGAAAGCCTAGCTGGAGTGCACTAACACACCCTGCAGCTCTATTCAAGGTTTAATGAGGAAGGTAGCGGGGGACCATGAGACATTGCTAGATGATTCCTCAAAGCCATTGCACTCTCTTAGACACTTTGACACGAGTAGCTTAAGGCTACTGTTTGCATCAAGTTGTTCTAGGCCCCCTCTCTTTGTAGGCACCTGTGTCCTGCCATGTGAGTGCACTGTGCTGCGCAAAAGTGCTGTCAGCTGTTCTCCAGGTTCCTATCTTTGCTCTGTTCTCTGCTTTCCTCTTCATTTGTAATCACTGGGGTGAAGAGAGAAAGACTAAAGCAAATGAGGATTTCCTGAAGGGGCAGACAGTCCAAGTGATTGGACTTGGTGAAATGGGCTTGCTCCCAGCAACTTTTCAAATGAGGGCTGCTGGGTTTCTGAGGCCAAGCATAGCACACATGATGTCTACACATGCTCTGAAAGTTGGATCCAGCCATTGTTATCCCAAGTCCCACAGCTGAAGCCTGCAGCTCTGGAAATAACTACATTCTGCAGTGAAGCCTTTACTTCTCTGAGGGGTGCAAAATGGAGTACCAAGACTGAAAAATGTAGGACCACCAGACCTCTCTGTTTAGCTACTTTTGGTTCTTAGCTCATTACCACATGTCAGTGGCTTGTACCATCCTCATCATGTCTAAAGGCTGCCTGTCTGCAGGCCACATTGCCAGTGTTTCACTTGGTGCAGGCCTTTGGTCAGCTAGACAACCACCCCTTTGAAGGTGGTTTATTATTTATTCCTTCAACACTTTGAAGGAATAAGTAATAAACTTTGTCTTTTCCTTTCAGGTATATCGGCCCTTGTTCCTAATACCTCTTCTTTTCTCTTCTACTATAGGCTGGTCACTCCTTGCCTGCTCTCTATACCTATTCTGGCATGTTAGCTGCTAACTTTGCTACCCAGTCTCTCCTCAGGATCCCCTGCTTCACAGTTCACAGATTCCCTTGAGGCAGCTTGCTTTTGAAAGGGTTTTTGCTGTGAAGGAGGGAGGAAAAGGGTCTCCATCCTGGAGTTGAATGGTTACTCCAGAGTGGAAGGAGGTGGTGGCACAGATCAGCTCACAGCCCTGACGCTGCTGTGTGTGGAGGGAGAAGATGCTCACAGGATGTTGGTGTTTCGTGGTGACCAAGATTTCTACCATTAAGTCCTACTTCAGACATGGGTTTTCTACAAAGTTCTTACATCATTAGGTACCTCCTACCTTTCAAGGGATGTTTCCCTGGCAGAGCCACCTAAAGTTCCTGCTGGACACTCTATCAGAGATGGTCATCCATTCTCTTCCCTGATCCCCATCTCACAGTCCCACAGCTCTTCCATGTATCTCTTTTTCAGCCTGTGTCAGTCTCAGAAGTCGCAAAGGGTTTTAGAGCTATGTCCTGTGTGATTCAGGTGGACATTGGGTGGTGTAGAGGCCCCAGGGCCCGGCTGATAACACGTTTCACCAAACTTATGCCCATTGGTAGTGTCACTGAAAGACTACCTCTGCTGGGGCTGTGCCCTGGTGAGAGGGAGCAAAGGTGGGGGTGTAGCTAATGTGCAGGTACTGCTATGGCAAAAAGTTCACCTCAGCAGCTCAGCAGGCACATTCCCGCTCCACAGGCTTTACTTGAAGAACTGCAGTTATCAGTAAGCAGTTGGTCTCTCTACCAGATCACAAGGAATACTATTTTAAAATCTATTTGAAATGAAAAGTTATCTGACAGATCATCTGTATCTGTTTTTCAGAGCTAATTCATAATTACATGTAGTTCCCCAAGCTGCTTGAGATATTTGCTCTACCACTTTGAAGTGTTTAGCGTGACGGCGTGTATTATTTACAGTTATTTTAAGGTGTTTCTTATTTCTGCTCTTAGAAGCTGGAAGGGAGAACGGAAGGGGTTTTTTTAAATGTAATTATGTATGAATATACATGTGTGCTGTGTGTGTAAGAATGGCTAAGTAAAGAAATACTCTGCTTCTTGTAAAGACTGAGTTAGAGCAGCTCCCAGGTGTGAAACTCCAGAAACAAGGAGAGAGGGAGGAAGGAGACAAATTCTCTTCCTTCTTTAAGAGGTTTCAAGTTTTAATATGTTAAAATCCTTTGATACCTTTGTGCAAAATTGGGCAGAGAATAAAGACTCCCTTGAAGAGCTGATCAGTGGGAAGTCTCAAGAAGGGAGGGTAGGAAAAAGAGAAGGCATTCAGAGGATTGAAAACAGAGCTTACTCCTCTCTTCAGGAGCCTCAGCGATACCCTCACATGCATTCTGGCAGGGGCTTTCATTTACAGAAATGACAGAAGAGGGCCCTTTCTAGAAACAAGGTGGGGATGTGTAGGCAGGCTGTGTATTTAATGAAGCAAACTTACTGAGGAAGAAATGCTTATATTGTTGCTTCCTTCTCAATGCAGTTTTCATTTTTAACTTCAAGTCTCTTAAAATTTGGAAAAACCCTCTGTAATCATCTCATCTCTCTTTGAGGGAGTGGCAAGGACTATGGCCAGCTGCAGTCCAAGCACAGAGCTGAACCGCTGTGGGATGCAGGATGGCGCCACATGCTGTCCATGGGAGTTGGTGGTCTGATGCTGAAAGAAGAGGCTGGAGCGAGCAGAAGATGTTTAGATACAGTAGATACACCAGGATATGTGTAGATACAGTGTGGGCTACTCAACGTCTCGGGGCTGAAGCAGTTTTCCTCGTCTGATGTGAATAAACCACAGTTGAAGGCTTATAACCCTTGTGAGCATCTTCCTTGTGTTGAGCTGAGCTGGTAATCAGGGTTGCTCCACCTCTTCTCAGGAACACGTCTGTAATTTTCTGCACCCTGCCTTTCACCAGCCGGCTCCTTAGCCACTTGCAGCCCAGCTGGCGGGTGATGCGAACTCAAAGAGGCCTGATCTCACACAACAGTCAGAGTCTTTGCTTCTAATTTGAAAGCTTTAGCCGTCTTTATTACAGGGGGAAAAAAATGAAAGTGACCCAAACTTCAGGTACAGAGGGCATATATTAAAATTAGGGTTGTTTTTGCCTTTGAAATTCCACCCTCCTTAGAGACTGTTGGTGAGTGATGCCCCGGAGCTGGGGAGGACGGCTCCAGAAAGGGATCCCCTGGAGTGTGCAACCAGCCCTTCACAGCAGTCTGCTGGGGATGCTGAGACAGAAATCAGCGTTTCGAGTTTTTTTTTTTTCCCATGCAGTAAAGAAGAACGTGTGGGAAGGTTCTGCCTGTGTCCTTACACAAAACCAGGATATCCAGTAATTAGTGAGAGATACCTCCAGGGCAAGCTCAAATTTTGCAACACTTCCCAAGGCAGGGAAAATGCCCTGGGCTAGGGCAGCCTTGGGAAGAGAGTGAGTCAGGAAGCTTTTTTTTTCCTTTTTTTTTTTTTTTTTTCTCTGCAGTCTCGATCAAGTGAAAACTTTGTGGAGAAGCCGAGTTCGCAGAGACCAGACTCTTCCAGACCTCCCTGTGCCTGGATGAGGCTCCCGTGTCTCCTGAGCCAGACGTCTGCCTTTTCGGGCTTTTCCTTCGTGACAGACTCCCCTCCCCGGGCCCCGGCTGGGAGCGGGCGAGCCGAGCTGACCCAGGAGCAGCACCTCCCAAGGGGGCACACGCGTGGGCAGGGGAGCTGCTGCCGCTTTGGCCGCGCTTCTGTTTGGTTTCCCCGTCCAGAAACACAGGGATGGTTTAAAGACGGTCCCAGGAAGGCATTTTAAAACTCCTGTAGAGCCGTGCCTGGGCGGACACACGGGAGCCGTGGAAGGGCCGGGGCGTGGGGCGGGCGGGGCGCGGGGGGGCGGTGGCCCCAGCCCGGGGCGGGGCGGCGGGGCCGGCGGGCAGAGCCTCCCCTGAGAAAGCCTCTCCTGAGAAAGCCTCCCGCTTGGCGGCGGGCCCGGAGCAGGCAGCACCGCCCTGCTGCCGCCCCAGGGCCGCCGGGCATGCCCGGCCCGGCCCGGCCCCGGAGGCTGAGGGGCACTGCCCTGCCCTGCCCCTCGGCCCGGCTGAGGCGGCGTCGGGCCCGTACCCTCCCTGCTCTGGCACGGCCTCAGGCACCTCCCTCAGTGCGGAGCTCTCCCTGAGCAGCCTGCTGTGGGCAGTGAGTCAGAGGCAGTGAGGGGCTTGGGGTATGCGCCTGGGATGGGGCTGCCCCAGGTGTATGCACAGACTGGGGAATGAGGTGCTGGAAAGCAGTGCCGTGGAAAGGGGCCTGGGGGTCCTGGTGGATGGCAAGGTGAATGTGAGTCAGCAGTGCCCTGGCAGCCAGGAGGGCCAACCCTGTCCTGGGGGGCATCAGGCACAGCATGACTTTATTGGCAAGGGAGGGGGTTGTCTCACTCTGCTCTGCACTGGGTTGGCCTCACCTTGGATATTGTGTGCGGTTTTGGGCAGTGCAATTATAAGAAAGATATTAAACTATTAGAGAGTGTCCAAAGGAGGGCCATGAGAAGGGCCTTGAGGGGAAGCTGTATGAGGAGCAGCTGAGGGCACTTGAAGTGTTCAGCCTGGAGAAGAGGAGACTGAGGGGAGATGTCACTGCAGTTACAATTTCCTTGTGAGGGGAAGAGGGGCAGGCACTGATCTCTGTGGGGACCAGGGACAAGACCCAAGGGAATGGCCTGAAGTTGTGTTGGGGGGGGTATAGATTGGGTATTAGAAAATGATTCTTCACCCAGAGAGTGGTTGGGTGTTTGAACAGGCTCCCCAGGGAGCTGTTCACAGTGCCAAGCCTGACAGAATTCAAGAATTGTTTGGATGGTACACTCAGGCATATGGTGTGACTCTTGAGGATGGTCCTGTACAGAGCTAAGAGTTGGACTCGAAGATCCTTGTGTGTCACTTCCAACTCAGCATATTCTGAAATTCTGAGTTCCTGACATCGGGATGCAGCACAAACTCTTCCTGGCTCTTTGAAGGAAGATGTCCAGCCACATCTGGCTGAGATGTGGGTGCAGTGGCTCAGCTCCTCTTTCTCACTCTTACCGTTCATCCCCTCCACTTGTTTTCTGTGGTGTTGTATTTTTTTTCCCCACCTCCCCTTTACCCCCACAGCTGCCTTAGTTTTGCATTTTGCCCCCCTGCTTGTGCCTTGAAGCACAAATATGTTGTAGCATTGCCTACCTTCTCTTGCAGATCTCCCTGGCTGTTGTCCTCTCTCAGTATTTTAAACCCTGGGAATAACTTTTTGAAGGTTGAAGAAGGTGCACCCCCACTGATAAACAGTTCTGAAAAACTGGTAATAAGAGATGAGAAGATTGACGTACTCAGCAGATCTTTAGCTTCAGTCTTCACTGGCATCCTCTCTTCCCACACCTCTTGAGTGGATGGACAGCAGTATGGGGAATGGGGGAGCAAAGCCCCTCCCACTGTAAGCAGAGATCAGGCTTATGACCACCTGAGGAAGCTGAGTGCACAGAAGTCTACGGGACCTGATGAGATGGATCCCAGAGTCCTGAGGGAATTGGCTGATACAGTTGCCAAGCCACTCTCCATGGCAGCCAGGTGACCTCCCAAGTGACTGGAGAAGGAAAGATTGTACCCATCTTTAAAAAGGGTAGAAAGGAGGACCCTGAGAACTACCAACCTGTCAGTCTCACCTCTGTCCCTGGAAGATCATGGAACAGATCCTTCTAGAAGCTCTGCTAAGGCAGGTGGAGGATAGGGATGTGACTTGAGACAGCCAGCACAGCTTCACCAAGTGCAAGTCCTGCCTGACCAACCCTATGGCCTTCTCTAATGGAATGACTACATCAGTGGACAAGGGAAGGGCTACAGATGTCATTTACCTGGACTTCTGTAAAGCCTTTGACATGGTCCCCTACAACATCCTTCTCTCTAAATAGGAGGGAGATGGGTTTAATAGATGGACTGCTAGATGGATAAGAAACTGGTTGGATGCTTACATCCAGTCAGTAGTGGTCAACAGCTCAGAGTCCCAATGGGCATCAGTGACAAGTTGTGTCCCTCAGGGATCCATACTGGGAACAGTGTTATTTAATACCTTCATCAAGGGCATAGATGAAGGAGTCGAGTGCACCCTCAGCAAATTTGCAGATGACATCAAGCTCAGTGGTGGTGTTGACACACAAGAAGTGTGGGATGTCATCCAAAGGGACCTGAACAAGCTCAGAAAGTGGACCCATGGGAACCTCATGAGGTTTAGCAAGACCAAGTGGAAATGCTGCTCCTGAGTTGGGGCAGTCCTAGACATGAGAACAGACTGAGAGAAGAAGTCACTGAGATCAGCCCTGCTGAGAAGGCCTTGGGAGTGCTGGTGGATGAGAGGCTGGACATGAGCCAGCAGTGTGCACTTGCAGCCCAGAAACCCAACCATAACCTGGGCTGCACCCCCAGCAGTGTGACCAGCAGCTCGAGGGAGGTGATTCTGCTCCTCTGCTCTGCCCTGGTGAGACCCAACCTGGAGTGCTGCATCCAGCTCTGGGGTCCCCAGCACAGGAATGACATCAACCTGTTAGAGAAAGTCCAGAGAAGGGCCACCAAGGTCTGGAGCACATCTCCTGTGAAGAAAGGATGAGAGAACTGGGGTTGTTCAGCCTGGAAAAGACTAGGCTTTGGAGTGACCTAACTGTAGTATTCCAGTACCTGAAGGGAGTCTACAAGAAAGATGGGGTGGGACTATTTACAAGGGCATGTAGTGACAGGACAAGGGGGAAAGGCTACAAACTGAAACAGGTCAGGTTTGGATTAGATGTTAGGAAGAAATTATTGTAAGGCACTGGAACAGGCTGCCCAGAAAAGTCATGGATGCACCATCCCTGGAAGTGTTCAAGGTCAGGTTGGACACTGAGCAACCTGGTCTAAGTGGAAGGTGTCCCTGCTCATGGAAGGGGATTGGAACCAGATGATCTTTCATGTTTCTTTCAACCCAAGCTGGAGGGGACTGCCTGCTTCGTTTAGGAACCCTCCAGTCTGTCTTTAACTTCTGTGCTCAGGTGAAATCAGAGTGAAATGCTCATGTATCAGTGACACCCAGAATGGATGTTCTCACCCTTGTCTTGCACAGCTTGTTGGGCATTTCTGCTCTGCCCAAAAGCTTGTTTTCCTCTTCAGCTTCTGTGGCTGCTCCAGTTCTCCTCCCCATCTCTCAAATAATGTTTCCCTTGGATGTCTAGCATCCCTTCTCATCTTCCTTCAGACTCACTGCTTTGATTGCCTTCCATAGGACACAATCCCTGCATAAGCAACTCCTTAGCTGCCACTTGTCTGGGCTGATGGCTCACAAATCTTGATCACAAACCTGTTGTCTTCTGCACCTTTGAGCATCCCTGTGGGGATGTCGAGACATTAAATCTAATTCAACAGGGTTAAAATAGGACATAGTTACTTTTCTCTCCCATTATCTTTGTTAATGTAACTCCTGTTGTGATCTCAAGATCTTCCAAGTCTTGAGTGTAACTTCTGAAGAGCCTTGAGGAGTGCTGGCTACTGTCAACTCTGACTTCCCAAGGTGTTGGAAATGCAGGTTCCCCTTTCCCCAGGGAAGGAGAGAGAGAGTGGAATGGTCTTCCTTCCCTAAATCCCTGTGTGCGCCTCCTGCAGAAAGAAGCCAGGCTGTCCCAGGCAGATGCATTGCTTTTAGGCTATTAATCTGTTCCCTTTCAGATGTCTCCTTCAAGCTGAGCTTTGCTGTAGTACCAACAAAAACTTGCTCTTGTTAGGCTTCTGCAGCAGGCTGTCTAAGGAAATTCAAATGGTGCTCAGCACAGGCTTTGGAAAATTAGTACTGTTTCTTTGAGCTAAGGTAGTACTTGTGCCCCTGGTTAATATCTATGGTGATAAAGATACAGTCCCTTCCACGACTGCACAGAAGAAATACTCAAGAGGAAAAAATCATATTTTTGCTGTTCAAATGAATGTGTGTCCAAAACTCTCATATTTCATCTCCTATAATATAACCATCCTATTTTCATGACCCCAGGAAAGGCCCTTAGATGCTCTCCTAGGGACTTACACGCCTGTGTGCACCCCAGACCTCACTTCCCTGAGCAGCTGGTGAGGGCAGGAGCGCAGCTTTCCCACAAAAACACATGGGAACAGGCAGGTCACGTCCACCATGATAGTCCAGGGTTTGTCTGCCACCACAGTGTGGCTGCAGTGCAGGGACAGCATTTTTCTCCTGCTCCCGGAGGAGAAGAGCTCTTGACCAGTGTATCCCACTCCAAGGCAAAGCAAAAGCCATGAGGGGTTGCTCCAACCTGCTGTGGTTGGTTTAGACTATAAAGTTGTGGGGGATTTTTTTTAATGTTATTTAGTGAGCAACTTACTGTGAATTTAATAGATGAGTTTTGCTATTGGTAACAGCTCCCCTAACCCCTGAGGAGTTTATTTCATGTATACAAGAGTCAAAAAAGGAAAAGTAAGAACACCTCTGGGGAAAGTAAGGGGTTGGGAAATGGCTGTAAGTGCAAGCACAGGATTGCCAAACCCACACGTTCAAAAAGCATGAATCAGATCTCCAGGAATCATAGTACTGGTGGTCTGGATTCCAAAATATGAAATCTGGGCAGTTTCTGAAGGGTAATTCCCTTCATGTTTTCAGTGCTTTAGGGGAAGCTGCATGCCCTCCACTGGGGAGAGAGTGCTGATGGGCTGGAGTTGAGAGTTACACATGTATTTAGGAACCTATGCTGGAGCCCAGGATGGTAATCTCACCCTCAAAATCCCCTAAACATGCCTGGTTGCAGTGCTGTCCCCCATTGTGGGGCATTGCTGCCACCCTCTCACATCCTTGATGAGGTGCCTGGAAGGGTGGCCAAGCCTCAGTGCCCATCTTGCCACAGTGGGGAACAACAGCTTCTTGCACAGGGTCAGTCTCCTACCTGGGGATAGGTGGTGAGGAAGAGGCATCTCTAGTCTCCAAGACTTTGATAAGAGTGAGACACAGCTTTGAATAGTCCAAAGATGTGCGTAGCCTGAGCCATAAAACCAAGGTATGGAGAGTTGTCCAGAATATATGTTTTGGACATACATGAATTGTTTTCCATACTCTGCAAGACCTGGCTATAAAGACAGAACTGAAGCTTTTTTATCTGAGGGTGCAAATTAATACCTCCTCCCCGAAAGTTACACAAACCTCCTAAAAAGCTGAGAAAAAGAGTCCTGTGGCGAACTTCCCCAGTACTAGACTAAATGGCCCAATTTGTTGGCGCCTGAGCCCCTAGGCAGTGAGCATCCTTCACCCACACCTCCAAATATGGATGTGCTGGCAGGAGAGGAAAGCTTCCTCTGTCTCCTGCCTCACTGGAGGGCCTCTAGATCTATAGTTGATCTAAACTGCTGTTGCTTAACTTAGCCTTATAGAGTCAGCTTTGCTGCAAGTCCTTTCTTGTCTCCCTCTGGAGTCCCTCAGCTACTGCCAGCACCACAATGTTGGTCCTTGCAAACTCTTTAGTCACACTACAGCTGCTCAGCTACAGGTGTCCCCACTGAAGTTCCAGCAGAATTACCTCCATGGAGAGGAGTCCCTAAGTGATTGCCTACACAGCATCGTGAGATGGTCTACCCAAGCCTACACACATTAGTATTGCCTTCCTGCACTGGACCAACATGCTTTCTGCTTCAGCAGAAGCCACTCTCACCCTTGCCTCCTTGTTGCTCTTACGTCTCAGCTCACAGTTACAGAAGTGTACCTGTCAGGACTCATTGGTGTGAAATGTGGGGAAATCCCAGGCTGCCTGACTGCTCCTGAGCTCCTGTTGGATAGGCAAATTACCTATCACAGGAAGGAGATTCAGGAGGTAGAGGGAATTACATGCAAATGTGAAGTGCAGCCAAAGAGCCCCAGTTGTCCCAGACCTGCTGGTGCTGAAGCGTACAGTTGGCAGTGCACCTGCTTCAGTGAGGGGTAGAACTGTGACTGTGCAATGGGTAAAACCTCACAACCTTTCTCCTTCGAAGCCAAGCATCACACATTGCTCCAAAGCATTTGTACCACCCACCTGTGGAGGAGGAGTACAGGTGACTTCCAACCGGACGGGCAGTAACCAGCAGACAGTGAAACCACTCACATTTAACAGGAGCCACAGCTCTTGCAATGGTAGCTGATGAGCAGTAGCTGGTTGGTTTCCAGGACAGGAATGACTCACAGCCCATCTGTAATCACCAGTGAGTCGTCATACCCAGCTCTGGACTCCCCAGGGACTGGTGCAGCAATGTCTGTTTTCTGAGTTCAGGGAAAGGGAAAAGGTGCCTCGCTTTCTATTCATGAGCACGGATTAATCTGCCCTTGCCCTGCATCGGAGGTAATACCAATAGCACCAAGCGCTCCCTGCTGCTGTGTAGCAAGCAAGTGTGGGAGTATCCTGGCCGGAAGGACCAGGTGTGTTAGCCTGACCCGTAAGTGAAGCATCTACATCAAAGGAGAGGTGAGACTAACATGTACGTGCACAGCTTGCAGCAGTGACACTTCGTAACTGTGCCTGCTTGCTTGTTAGAGGTTCTTTATC
Organism: Formicarius rufipectus; assembly: GCA_013399695.1. Taxonomy (NCBI): domain Eukaryota; kingdom Metazoa; phylum Chordata; class Aves; order Passeriformes; family Formicariidae; genus Formicarius; species Formicarius rufipectus. The sequence goes on from VXAU01002188.1 coordinate 810,485, forward strand.
TAGTAGATGAAATCATTTGCCAACATAAATACACACTTGCCAGCCAGCAGAAGAAAAATCCAGTGTGTGTAGAGCAGGAGAAGCTGAAAGAGCAAAATGAGTCCAGCCCATGTGGCGATCCCAGGAGAAAAGCACCGCCAGAGCCCAGGAGGACAGACCCAGCCATATCACAGCATAGCTCCTACTTTGATTCCTCTTCTCCTGTTCTCTCTCCAACCACAGCTATCTGAGGGGGAGAGAAAAAAGCAAGTCCCTCTCAATTCTCACCAGGGTCACATGAGGTACATCAGCCTACACTGCTGATTGGATCAAGGTGATGAGAGCTTTGGCTGCTCCCAGGCTGACTCTCTGCAATTTGGTGTCTCCAGAGTTGGAAAATTAGCTCTCTCCAGTCTCAGAGAGGGCCCTCAGAGCCTTCTCTTGCTTGCAACAACAGAGCAGCCTGTGTGGGCCATTCTTCCTAGAGCATCTGCCAAAAAAGACATGGGCCTCCTGGTCTCCCACAGCATTGGCTCCAGGGACAGACCATATGGAGTTTCACAACAAAGACATCTCTGCCTGCTCCCTGCCAGCAAGAGCTGTGCTACAACTGCATCTGCATCTGAATGCTGCTCTAGATCAATGCAGTGAGCATACTCCAGATCTCTGTGGAGTTCCCACTCTTCCTCAGGATCAGGAGTGCACAGTGCAGGTGCAAGGCTTAGCATCCCAAGCCTCTTGGCCATATGGCAAGCTGGTGCATGAGTGATTCCTACTTGCTTGGTTTTCTGGTACAGTTTTCCAGATACTTCCCAAACCTGGGCTGGAGAACCATTCTCCACAGCCCCCTTGCACACATCTCCTAGCTGCCTCTCTCTTGAGAGTTACACCCAGTGGATATTTTGGGACTTGGAACATCAGTCCACAAGAAACAAGTGGGCATTTTTACCTATTCCAAGCTCTCCATCAAGTTCTTTAATGCATGCAAGCTCTGGAAGAGTTATCAGATTGTTTTTGTGAAGAAGTAACTGTCTGGTTGTACCTACGTGTGCCATCACCCTGCTGAGTTCTCTTCTCGTTTGAAGAGGAGGAATGTCCCATCCTTCACTGTGAACTTTCGCTGCTGCAAGAGTACTTTGGTCTCGGCAAGATAGCCTCAGAGAGGATGGCTCCATTCTGGAGTTCTGAATACTGCTGACTCTTCAAAGACCGGGTTTGCTGCTCAGCCTTTGCCCTCAGAGTAGCAGCCCTTATCCAGCTAAATTCAGCTGGGGGAATTCCACCTGTAAGATGTGCAAGTAAGGGCAGAGACATCCTTTGCGTTGTCCCTGTCAAGTTTCTGCTCCCCAAGGCCTTGCTTTCTCCATTGGTAGTTCCTGCATGCAGCAGCAAGTCTGCTCCCCATGTGTTTTGTTAAAGCCGAGATGCCCACACATTTTTTCCATTGTGAACCTGGCTCCATCCCTGCCAGCTCACGCAAGCAGCTATTGTAAAGAAATTGAGTCATCCAGTGAGCCCACACCCAAGCAGGCTTTTCAGATTTAACACAGGGTAGATTCACTACTGTTGGCCTGCTTTTGGGGTACGCTGCCTGCTGCCTCTGCCCAGGAGTCTGACAGCAACAGAGACACTCCAAATGGGCTAAACATGGGCATTTTCCTGCCTATCCTTGCCTTCCCAGCTTCCAGACATCAGTTCACCCTCATGCTGGAGCAAGAGGTTTGCCTCCTGATGCTGCTAGAGATCAGAGGTCTCATTTTATTCCACTTTTTTCCCTATCACCACTGTCATTACCAGGCAAATCTCATAGCTGCTTCCCCCACTGGTGGTGATACCTCCTCCTGATCCCTACTTGACAAGTGGGGTTTGTACTTGAATTTTAGTTTGGTACAGTTGCTACTCCCCATCTCTGACAATTAGAGGATTTGAGAAGTTCATTATGGGGCCCTGATTTTTCATATGGTCATTCTGGCTGACACCACCTTTTTTTACTGCCTTTTTACATGCACAGCCAAAATGCTCAGCACATTTCAGAAGAGGGAAGATTAAAAACCCAACCAAAAAAAAACTCCAGGAAAAAACCCCAAAGTGAATTACTAAAGTTTATAAGGCTAATACTTTATAGGGCTAGTATGCACAGGCCTGGGGCCTTCAAGATAATATAATCTAATACTCGGAGATCCCCTGATGAAAGGCACTATATATGCAAAGTGCTTTATAAACATTAATTAGTTAATGCTGAAAATTTTGCCTGGGGCAAAAAAAAAAGAAAAAAAAGAAAAAAGTCATACCAAAAATCCCCCTTCCCTCCCTCCCTCTAGTCCCTAACTCTACAAAGTTAATGATTCTAAGTGTGCTAACGCAGAGTACATTTTAATTTCTGTTTACTTCTGGGGAGATGGAAGCATTGGAAGTACTTTCATATACATTATGCTTCTGCAAGCATTAGTAATGTGGTGGCTTCTCCTTTTGTGTGCTTTAAGCTCATGAATGAGGACACCTCAACATCTACAGCATAACCTTTGACCACAGTGTTTGCAATAAAACTGCCCAAGCTCTACCAGCTCATTCCTTCATAGTCTGTAATCACCAGGCCACCTTTTCAAACCTTGGGCAACCAAAGGCTAGTTTCAGTGTTGTCACTACATCATATATCACCATATAATGCATGCACAGAGAGCAATGGACAAAGTAATACAAACAAAAGTTAGTTTAGACAAAGTTAGTTAGCTAAAAGTTAGTTATCACAAAAGGAGGGACATCTCAGCACTATGAAGGACAACGCAGACCTTGTAGGATGAGGCTGTATTTCAAAGTAGCTGGTGTAAAAGGCAAAAAGTTTTGCATTCAGTGATATTTCCAGGAAGATCCTTTGTGATCTTCCTGGGAAAACTTTCAGCTTTTAGATAACACTAGGGACTGCTTTCTCTGGAAGCCCACTACTGTGCTGGCCTTCTGGATGTAGTCAACTATAGTCCCACCCACTCTGTTCAGAGCACTGTGCTCACCTCCACGCTTTATGAAGCTTAGGGACTCTCATAGGCAATGCTTTTCCCCCCAAAAAAACCCCCATTGCATCCCCATCAAGGCCCTTTCAGACTCTGTTCAGTGCAAGCAAGTCTGCACCATGCATGCTCCTAGCATGCCACAAACCACCACATTGGCTGCCTGACTCTGACTTCTCCATACGACAGTCACAAACAAAAGACCAACAGGCCCCTTGACCTGCAGCTAGGACAGGTGATCATTTCCCAGTGCTCTATCCCCAGTTGTAAGGGCAGCGGAGACCCCAAGGGAAGCAGAGGTGCAGGCAAACCCCCTCTTTGAAAAGCTGGTGGTATGTTCTGGAGCCCTTTTCCCTCATCTGTCTTGTTGGAACCCCAAACTCAACCTCATGTCTGTCAGCCCAGATAGGAGGATGAAAGGGATTGATGGAGCAGGAGAAAGTTTAATGATGGAGTGGCAGAATGAAACCTGCCTTCAGCAGCAGGGGTTGGCTCGGCAGGATTTTTCAGGACTGGGTCAACCAGAACCCCATGGTAGTGGCTGGATGCAGAGAAACCCTTCACTCTCCCGCTGATGCCTTCTCTGCCATCTGGGTTTGTACATGCACCTGGTCTTTTCCCCACACCCAAAGCAGCCAGCACTTCTTCCCTGATGATGAACCTTTGATGATGGATTCTTTCCCTTCCCTCTTCTGGGTCTGGTGCATTTCAGTGGCTACTCTCATCATTTTGGTTTCCCATGACTCCACTCTGTGCATTGTTGCTGTGCACCAGCAGCATGACATACAGTTAGACATTTTCTGTCTGCCTGGGCTGTCTCCAGAAGAGACAGAAAATCTCAGTGGTACCTTATAATGGTAAGTTACCACCATTTGCCCTTAGCTTGTGGCTTGGTAACTGTAATGATCAAAGTCTTAAAGTGGAGTCAGCCCAGGTGACCATAGCCATGCTGCCAGTGGCTGTCTTGTGCCTCCAGCACAGTATTTCTTTGCATTCCCTTGCTGCTCTGGGTGGAGAGGGGAGGATGGTGTGGCATGCAAAATCTGCAAGTCCTGAAGAAACATCACCACCTCAAACACATCTCCAATGGGTCTTTGAATTCAAACCCCACTTGCTGCCAATGTGCTGAGTTTTGCTTCAGTGCTTCTTCAGTTTCCAAACTCCCACCGTGCCACATCTGTTTGTGGAGGTGCCTCTTGGCTGGCCAGAATGCTCCAGGACTGGTGTTTGCTCTGGGGCCTCTCAGCACCACCAGCAAAAGTGCTTAGTGGCCAGGCAGCTTCATGACTTGGAAATGCATCTCCTCTTCACCATCTCGTGAAGAGGTGAGTTATCAAGTCTCAAGGCTTCTTGACACAGTACTGTGTTCAGCAGGTGAAATGATGGGGCCACAAAACCTATATATTCCCAAGGATCTCAGTTGTAATGACAGCCCCCCTTAACGTCAATGGCATCTATTGATGGGGTCTTTGGAGAATAAAAGGCTGCAGAGGATTGTCCTAGTCTGTTCCAATCGCTGCCACCTCCAGACATAGTCACAGTTCATTTGAATATCCGACCCAGGCAAGTCATCTTGAAGGAGTTTCTCCTGTACACGAATGCAAGATCAAGCAAGCAGAGAGCAATCCCTTACACACGTATCTAATACAGACATACCTGAATGAGCTAAACTATACTTTCATCTCGTGCAGTTAACGGTGCTTAGTTCTAATCCTATGTCATTGGGGAAAAAATGGTATGAAGTTCTAATACGTAAATTATGCTGCTGAGTGCTCAGATCAGCACATCCAAGCTAGAAGCAGTACAGAGAAAGCCACCTTCCAGCACTGCAGACTGCTTTAAAACATCCCTTCAAACAGATGTTGTTGCAAGCCAGTGATACACCAATACTGTTGTATTGGCTTCAGATCATGAGGCATTTGCCATTCTGAGGATGTGCAACACTAAGGAAGAAGAAAAATGTGAAATATTTAGTAGTTTTTGATGATTGACTTGAGAACTCTTGAAGAACCCTGATTTTTCAAAATCATTGCACATCTGCTCTCAGACAGCCTGGCTGCTTTCAGGCGTAGCACACCGGGCACCTGCCAAGGCAACAACTGAAATTGCAAGTCTGCTTGGAAAATCTAGATGGAAGATTGTGATAGAGGGAACTGTCTATGCTGCTGTTACTAAAGTTACTGATTTTTACCTCCTCGATTTTTAAATTACTTTGCAGCATTATTTGCTTTCAAAGAGACAACTGGGAACACAAGGAGAAAGTGGAGACTGGAAGTGTCTTTTGTAATGCAACAAGGCAAGAGACTTGATTTTCCTGGGATTTCTTGAGTGCTCAGACCCTGGCTAGGCTCCCACGATAGCAAATAGCACAGGGAACTGTTGTGTCTTGGTCAGATACCACCAACTTCACCAAAGCTGTCAGTCTATGCCGCAGCAGAGCATTTGCAATATGTATTAGAACAGAAGCTGTTTACCACCCGCTGATGAACTTTCATATGTAAAAATGTCCCTTTCACTCTGGGCTGAAGCAGACATTTTGATAGTTATATGTAAAAAACCTTAACTTTGCCTCAGGGTATTTATAACCAAAACATGCAGAATTATTGCAACATAAAATCTGCTTCACTGGGTCTTGCTGATATAAAAAAAGGAAGAAGGTTAATATAACAAAGAAAATAGACAGATGAGTACACAGTTCAGATCTACAGCACTATACTGTTCCAGCAATGCCACCAATTCAATTTAAATTCTAAGGAAAAAGCTAATGCTATTGAAGCACTGCAAATTAACAATAGTCCTGGCCTTGTACATCACCCTTCCACGACAACCGGCACATCAAACACCTTTGTGGCTCTGCAAGAAGACAGAGTGGAGGAAAAGTAGCATGAAAGTGAAATGGTTTCTCTTCCTCTGCCCTGCCAGAGGCAAATGCCAGCTCTCACTGTTGTAAACTGTAAGGCAAGGCAATCTGCAGTGCTGTGGAAAGAAAACAAATACCACACTAGCAGGCAGGCAGGCGGAATGAGACAGAGATATTTTTAATTGATGCTAGACGAACATAAATAGATGAAGCTGGCATTAAGCAGCACAGCCCTTTTTCTCTCTCTGCCAGGTACCCATTTACCCGGGCTCATAACCAAAGGCCAACATGACATCAGAAGCCCTGTGGTGTTTTGCCTTTGGGCAACAGCCGGTAAAACTGGTTTCATCTGGCAGATGAGCGTGTGAGCTGAAGTAATTGGTGTGTTCTTTTCTGCCTCAGATTCCTTATCTCATCCTGAATATTCCCATAACCTCCCTTTTTCCAGCCCTTTTGTTTCTCAACAAAAAAAATATTTACATTAAAATAAACTATGGGAGCCTCTAGATTGGATCCTGGGGTGACACAGGTGCCGGTAACTTCACGAACAATGAGAAGCTCAGTGACAGCTGCAGAAAAGATTAGCTGGAAATGGGGGCTTTTTCTAGTGAGGCTTTCCTCCAGAACAGAAGGGATTTGAACAGACACTGTTTGAGCCTCAGTCAAAACCAGCTGCCCTTTCATTTTTCTTTCACTCCTGAGAGTGGTTTGGATTTTTTTTCTGAGGCATTTTACAACTGAAGAATAAAAAACATCTGAATGTGATTGGAACGCTTTCCTTCTACACATCAAGGTTGGAAACAAGCAAGGCTGCCTATTTCTAGGGCTGCATTAGCATTGCTTTGCCAGCACAGCCATCCCAGGTAATGCAGAAGTTGAGCAGGCTTTCTGCAGGTATACCTCACATGTCTCCCTGCTTTGCACTCTGGGGAGAGCAAGGTCATGGAATAAATCTGCCACCAAAATGTATTTCCTAGCGTATCATTGAAATGGACATTACTGTTGGTTTTGGTAGATTATGTGGATGAGTGACTTCACCCATCACAGCCGCTGGTTAGGGATGGCTGTGGCATGTCTACAGATTACACATACTCAGAACATTACCATGGGGCAGCACCATGGCTGGGTAACCTCTGAGTGTGTAACCTGGGTGATGGGACGGCCATTTCTGGCTTGTTTGAAACATGAGAACCTCTACAAGTTGCCCGTGGAAAGAAGTTGGAAGGCAAAAAAATATTTTCTCCTTCCTTCCAAATATACTATTGATACATAAAAATGTAGCAGGACTGGGCACCACACTTACAAGAGACATGGTGGAGATACGGTCCCTGCTCTGACGCATTGGCTCAAACCAGGTAGGATGCTATCTCCATCATCTGTAACCTAAGGAAGTATGGTCTGCTTTTCAAAAATGTAGTTCTTTCTGCTTGTAGGTTCATTTGGAGCTGAAAGCTTGGAGTGTCTTGGGAAATCTGCCCATAGACAAACCCAGACACTTGGGTAAACCTCTCATATTGGAACATTTTTAATACTTTCCCTTTTCTCCTATGGAAATCACTGCTGAGAGTTCCCACTGAAGCGAAGCTGGATTCCAAGTTTGTAAATCCTGACATATTAAGAGGGAGAAGAAAATGCAGAACATAAGATAGAAAAGGGATCCTTTGACCTACTTAACAAGGCTAAAACACAAATCCAGTGGTTATGTTAATCAGTCCAAATGAAAATTATCCAAATGTACAGGATTATAGAAGAAGAAAGAAAACACAACTGAAAAGAGATGATGAAAAATGGGCTAAGGGAGGAGGAAGATATAAATGGTGGGAAATGAATGGGAAAATCCACTTGGGGATGAGAGAGGCCAAAGAAGATGTGAAAGGAGGACACAAGTGTAGGAACACTGGTGTGAAACACAGGTGTTGCTGGATGTGGGGATGGACAGAGGGGCTTTGACATCAGGATCTAAGCCTCATGGACAACAGGAAGAGACACTCCTGAGGAGTATAGACACCTCCGGAGAAGCTGGAAAATATCTGAGCTCATTGTGTCCTTTATGGAAAAAGACATAGGAGTAATGGGGCAAGGAAGGACTGGAGAGGAGTCCCCTTGCCTTGCCCAGCTTGCTGGACATGCCCCATGGACCAAGCGTGGATGTGTGCTGCAGGAGTCCCTGCTTTTTCACGAGGGGCTTTAGAGCTTCCTGCAGGACTGAGGAGCCCAAGGGAGGAGTATGCTGCATGCTGAGCAAGGCAAACCCAAGTGGCTCCTCCAGCACATCTCCTTGCACTCACACACACACACACATACACCCCTCTTTGCATCAGCCTGCTGCTCCCAGCCCACAGTCCAGCTCTGGGAGATACCCATAGCCTGAGCAGGCATCCAGAGAGCTGCAGTGTCTGCTGCCTCTACACCCCTACATGGCATATAGGTATTTGAGAGCCAGAGGACTTGGGAGTTTTTGAACTAGCCCAGGGGGGTGGGTCTCTTCATAGACCCAGCCCCATAACTGCAGGGCAGCTAAGTGACAACATACGATGCTCCCTGCCCACCAGGTTTTAAACTTGGTCCATGCATACAAAGCTGGGAGCACAGTTTTGACCTCTCCTCCTGTCTCTGTCCTCTCTACTGCACTCAGAAAGTTGTGGCCAGGGTCTCAGCAGCAGAGGGACATGCTGCCCCACTGCATCCCTCTCCCTTTCGTGAAAGACTAGCCGACTCTCAACTTCGGCAGGGGGACAAATGCCTCAGGTTCAGAAAACACATTTTAGACTTTTAAGAAGAGTGAAATGAGGCAGCTGCCCATTGTGGGCAATTTAGCTTAATGTGATATTGAATTCAGCTGCTTAATATACCCAGATGCTCCAGCAATGAGTACATAAAAAAATCCAACTTCAATAAATAATAGAGATGTGAAGAATTTTTTGGTTTTGCTTATGTTTCCTTTTTTAATGAAAATGGCAAACCCACTAATTTTCTACTGTACATCTGCATCAGTTATTTAACATGACATTTTGCTGTAGTAATAATCCATCAACATCCAGTATTGCATATGGATTCATAAAAAGGTTTGTGTTGGTGCATTTGCTGCCTGCCAAAACAATTATATACGTTTTATAATAAATTATACATATTGAACTGAGAATCTGCTGTGCCAATTGCTCACATTTTGATAGGGGAAAATGTGGTCATAGAGTGATTTTTTTCTTTTAAGCATACTGAGAATATGGCAGAAAAAGGCTCTATGTTTGCAGTTTTTCAGAGATGAAAAATCAATATTTATCCCCACAATCACTAAATCAAATGAAAGAAATCAGGAAGAACGAACTTTGGAGAAGCCTTCTCTGGTGGGTTCTTCCCCCTTGTTAGGAATCTGTGTCTTAACTTGGTGAGGTATGAAAATATAAAGCCAATCTCAGTACTGTGAGTGTCCCGTTGAAACAGAGACCAAACTGACATAAGGAGCCCTTGAAATGCCTCCCTCAGTCAGGACCCAACAAGGGAGCTGTGAGGCAGCACTGCATCTACCTTTCTCAAAGACCTTTGTTCTTCAGCAACAGTGTCATGTAATTATGAGTTGCAGCTTCACTGTTCACAGAATTTCCATGAGTAATACTTTAAATATAGTTTATTACATCAAGCCCAGCACTGGCACCTGATGGATTTCAAATCCCAGCAGGACAGAATTGTCATTCCGGTCCCTACGGAAAAAAATGTAAAAGATTTCTCATTTGTAAAAAAGAAAAAAAAAAAAAAGAGCAGAATTAAAACACCAGACAACATGACAATGGCACCAAGTAAGAGGGTAGGACCACATTTCACCCTCCTTGAGGAACCTTTCACATCTCTTGTCAGTCCAATCTTTTTGGAAATGACAGAAAACGTAGAATGACTGAGGCTGGAAGGAACCTCTAGAGATCATCTTGTCCATCCCCACCGTGCACGCAGAGCCACCTTGAGCCACTTGCCCTGGACTGTGTCCAGATGGCTTTTGAGGGTCTGTAGGGGAGCCGGAGGATTTGCCAGTGGAGCAGAAAGCTGGGACCCAGGACCAGATCTAGAGCCTGGGCAGCCCCCCACAGCAAGTGCAAGTGCTGCCCTGGGCCACAGGGCTACTGCTACATGGTTACAGCCGCTTCATTTTCAGGGTGGTTTCTCCTCACCGGTGCTGCTCTTGCAGCTCTCACGCAGAAAGGCCCCATGAGCTGGGGAGGACATCGTCACAAAGGGGCCCTTGGTCATCAGTGCCAATCAGTCACTACACCTCCTGTGTGGAGCACCAGCTGAGGCTGGACCAATGGAGGCTGCTGAGATTAAAATAAAGCCATTCCAAACACTGAGGACAAGTAAATGCCCTAATTTTTATAGACTGTATCGAAAGAGGTAGTTCATCTTGTATTGCAACTGCTATTAGACCGATAAAAAAGCAAAGAAAATAAGCAACAACCAAAGATGTAGCCAAATCTCTCAAGTTAAAAAATGCATGTACTTTAAAATGAATATTAGCTAAAAGACGCTAGGAAAAAAACCCCAAAACCAAAGAGCAACATTTACTACAAACACGTTCTCCTCATCATGCTATGGTTCTATATCATGTCTTTGATGGAGGAGATTAAAAAAAAAGACCCATAGCATACATAATGGGAAAGAGGAAAGCACCATTTCCCCAACACTTTTTAAAAATGCCTTTTTTTTTTTTTTTCCATAACAAAACAAATTGTATGCTATTCTGATTTATTTACTATCTCAGCATTGCCCTTCAGGCTTAGTGGATATATTAACATTAAGCAGGTAAAGACCTAAGAATAATTTAAAATAGTTTGCAGCAGCCACAGCTCTGACTAATTTCTGCTGTGGTATAGTGAAAAAGACAGAACTGCTCTATCAAATTTAGGAAAAAAGACTTTTGTTTAAATGTGTTAGTGAGAAGAGGCTAAGGTTACATGTTGCCATGAATTCTCTGCCAAGCTGGCACATGCACAATGTGGTGCAGTTGGTTTGGTCTCACAGAGAAGGTCCTTCCTCAGACCCTGACATTCCTTCACCCTCCAAAGAGCAATGGAGAATTTTTCCCTTTTAGAAAGTGGCAGATCAATCAGGAAGGAACCCGAATGCATGAAACATATTAAAACCTACAAGTTACATGCCCTGTATTTGTGTTTTCTTAAACATTGTTTCTTTGTACTTCCTTGCTAGCCTTCAAAGTACGCCAAGTACTCTGCTCATGCAATATCTGGTTTCAGGCAAACCAGCATGGCAGTTTGCCTGAGCTGAGAAAATATGCTTGAAGTCTGCATTCACAGGCAGCTTCAACATCCTAAGGAAAATGCTTTGTTTTTGTAGCCTGAAAGTATGTCACAAACATGAATAGAATTATGCACTCGCTCTCCCTTGCCCTCAATTCTCTTTACCTTAGGAAAAAATTATACACTTCCAATTACAGGGCCAGTTAAAATCAATACAAAGGTGGGAGAAAACAGATCATTTTTCTTATGGAAGTAACTGTTTTCATTAATTTTTCATTAGTCCTGCTTTTGTTGTGCTATCCATCACTGAAGGAGCTGGTATGCAGTAGATTACATTTAGGTTATCTTACATGCTTCCAGGATTTAGTAGATATTGCCCGATAAAGCTGCAAGCTTTATGGCTTTAACTTACATCTATCAATAATGCATCAGAAAAGAATTTTTCTGCAGAACAGCTGTCCCTGAGCCAAGCAGCTTTCTTCTGGAATAGCTGCACTGGTTACAGTGGAGATGATAGCACAGCTTTTAAACTGCTCATCTAAAGGCTACAACTGTGAGAAAGAAGAGCAGATGCTTAAAAGAGGGAGATAATCCATGAGGGTTTGAGCCCTAGTTTCCTGCTGTTGCCATTTTTATTGTGGAGCATTTGAAGCTGGGAGCCAGCCATGCCTTGTCGCATCTCAGCAACCACACCTGAAAAACATCCCTACCATCCTGGCAGGCATCGGGATTTTGTTGTGACCACTATGTGAACAAACAAAGCTCTTTCACAAACTGCATCGGAGCTTTCCCCTCCTCCCATTTTAATGCCTGAGTTCTGTATTAAGGAACCAAAACATAATCAGAAAATGATAGTCCCTACTGAAGAGCTGAGCTAGAGGAAGGAGATGATGTAGACCACAGGTGTAGACTTCACTTAAAACATGAAAGGTAAAGGAAATTTTATTTCTTTTTCTACCACTTTGGAAGGAATTAGAAAAAAAAAAAATCAAAATATACATCATGCCTAATGTGGTTGTAGGGCTACTTTTTAACATTATTCAGACATCCCAGGGATGCCTTCTATTTGCTTGATCACCTTGCAACCTTTAAAAATATTTGCATGTCACAGCAGCACTTCATCAATTCCAACATCTTTCTATACTACAAGAGAGCTTTTGGAGGGCATGACAGTGAAGTGGAACTGCAGATGTGCAGTTTGCCACCCAGGTGGGTGACAGTCAAACCTCTTCAGCCTCCCCAAATGCAAGGTAATTTATTGCTACCTTCTTACTTAGAGGTAGAGAAATGCTAATGGAAGATTTGTACAGTGATTTGAAGAGACCAAGCACTATATTAGGGCCAAAATTATTACTGTGCCCAGGCACAGCCCTGAGCAGAAGAAAAACAAGCCTCCTGAACTGGAGAAAACAAGGGAAAGAAATGCACAGCTGCTTTTTGTTATAATCTGAGGCACACAGAACTGAAGTATTTATTCAGAAGCAGCAGGGTAGTGAAATCATGGCTTCAGATCTTCAGAACTAGCATCCATGCTCTGCTTGTTTTGCCTTTTGTTTTCGTGATTTCTTGGAGGTTAATCAAACAAAGTATCAAACAGCCACTGGTGATACTCACTAAGCCCTCTGGTTTGAGCTGAAGTCAAAATGAGTGCAGTACGAGACTTTAATGGACTTCAGCACACGCAGTTTGTGTTCTAAGTCAATGTCGCCCGGCCTTTTAGACTGCATCCTAATGATGAGGAAGCAAGGCCAGCCATCCCACGTTACACACTTTCCTCAGAAAAATTAATAACAACACTGACAAGCTACATAACAGAAGCCAGAAGATCATTTAGGGTTGTAGATGAGATCATTTATCAGTCCAAACTCCAGAGCACAGAGACAAATTTCCCTCCCTCAATCTCTTTCCTACACTATAAAGCCAGAGCTGTGCTCTGAGGGCCATAGGAGAGGGCGCAATGGGCTGGGGAAGGGCTCCAACACCCCATGCTCCCCATGAAGCAGAATCCCAGCCTGCTCACACCAGTGACAGCCTCTCCAGAGAGAGGAACTCATGTACATAGGGCTTCAGTGAGCTTGAGAGAGAAGAGTCTGATCAAGCCATGCTTCTTCTTACCTGCAGTGGAAAAAAACCCTGCAATTTTAGAATCAAAAGGTAACAGAGGTGACACACTACTGCTGTTGATGCAATGATGCTGACAGCCCACGACCACACTGTACCTCTTTTGCTCCTAACTTGGGTGTGGGGCAAAGTCACCATGAGTGAAGGCAGAAGATGGGATCTGGACCATAATCTCTGACATCACCTGAAAAATAATACCCTGTTCATTATTTTAGGGGCACAGGACATACTAAGTCCTGTCAACAAATGTGAAAAAAAATCAGATTCAAGGAAATGTGGACTTTTTCCCATCTGTCAGAGAACACCTCCATTTCTGGAGCTCTTTCTTGCACAAACAGAAGAGGCTTCAGCAGGCTGGCGCTTGGGTTTCGCTCCACCATTGATGTTAGCATCCTGGTTACCAGCTAGCAGAGCTAGCTCAGCTTACAAAAGGATGATCTTGTATACTGTGTGCCTGCATTTTTTATTTTTTTTTCCTAAGGGGGGTAAGGATATGATTTTAGTAGTTTCAGTCTCAAATAAAGGACCCCATATGCTAAGTCTGTTTGGGGTTCTTCAAAAAACCAGATCAATGGGGTAGCAGCCAAAGCCAATACAGGGACCTGATGCAACATATTGATTTTTGGTGATGGCTATCCCTCCAGACCCTCAAGAAATAATAAACCACTCAAACTGAAGTCAGAGAAAAAGCAACTGGTCTACAGGCCCTAAGGATACCTTGGTTTCATTTCCACTGTAAATAAACCTCAGGCAGCATGAATGCTGACATACAAATAACAGTTGTCCCTAGAAATAATTCATAATACAGAACTCTGCAGTGAAGAAATGACAGAGGGAAATAAATGTTTTTATTTCTCTGAAAAACTGACCATCAGTCAATAAAAATTCTTTTCTCACCCTCTAAAATCCAACCCTTCCTTCCCCAAGTCATGGAATGTAAACATTAAAGAAGAATTCACTTAAAAAGTCATTTGGGTGGCAGTAAACCCCCTGTTAATTAGTATAGCAATCAATTTTTAAAGGTTGCTGCAAAAAAAACATGCTCACGAACAAAATGTTCAAGTTGAAATCAGTTCCTGTTCAGCATAAAGAGAAATAATTGAACAAGTGGCTCAACTTTTGTGCTTTCAGAGGTTAGTAAGTTGTCCCCATTGGTTTTCACTATGGATTCTGTTAAGTTGAGGAATCATAAACCAATGCCGCAACTATACTTGTCAAGCATCGAGGTGATCAGATTTCTTCTACAGACGTATGGCAATGGAGAGGAAAAACATTCACTGGGCCACACTACCTGGCCAGTAAGTATCTGGAGACAGAATAAATTATCAGCACCTATTTACAAGTACTGCTTCTGGAAAGAGAGATTAACTTAGTGACTAAGCAGGACTTCACTTTCCCTGGAGCAGAGTATATTAACTCAGTCTTCAGTGGGGCACTCAGAGTTTTAAGGTTCACCCAAGCATGTCCGGATCTATACTTACACTCTGCAGCTGTTTGGTATATTAAGGAGGCAGTAAGGGAAGAACTAAACCCTAGGTCGATGATTATTGCAGAAATCCAATATTCAGATTACCAAAAAAAAAAGGTGCAGGCCCAGTTCCTCTGCCTGTGTCTCACTGTGGGACAGGATGTTGGATGCTATCTGCAATCTCTGCACATCTGCAGCAGTTCTCCTGGCAGCTGCTTAACCAGATTGCTGAAGTACAACATTGGTGGCTACTGCTCACTGCAGCTCTTCCTCTTATTATTAAATACAGCACTACTAATTGCATAAAATGGTCATCCTTTTTTAATAAAAATTTTGATAAATTTAAATTATTGTACATGTCAAAATTACTAACCTCCAGAGACGAGCTGACTGTAATCTGATCCTTCTTAGTTCCCCTCACTCCCCGTGCCTTACTTATTTGTTGATGAGTTTTTCTAAAGAACATTTTAAAAACACATGGTTCAAAACCTCAGTTGAAACAGGACTAATCTTACTTGCTCTCTGAAAATCTACAGCTAGCTTAGTCCTGCATACATTTTTCATCAGCCATGAGCTCGTACTCCTCGACCACAGTGTAACTCCAGGGACATTTACATTCGGGATCTGAGAGTGATTTTTGACTCCATCAACACTAACACACAGGCTCAGTGGAAGGATGACCTGCCAGCTGAGGATTTGCGGGGAGCACGGAGCATCCTCAGTGTCGGTGACTAGGATTAGTACATGCCGAGCAAGCAAAACCACTGGTTGATCACAACCTGCTGGCTTTGGAAGCAACACAACGCAAAGCTGCTTGCCCTCCACACCCAGCCTGTGCAAAGGCTTTTGGCAGTGTGGGCCCTGATAGTGCTGCGGGCACAGTTTTGGGGCTGCTGATGCTCCTGGCCAGGCAGGCTTGGGGTGCCTGCTTGCCAAGTAGCAGGGAAAGGAGTTGCACCCACTCCAGCTCCAGTCCGCATTGGAGCATAAGCCGATATGTAAACATAGTGGCTAGCAGGGCAGGTAAGGATGTGAGAGTACCTTCAGGCTGAACAGACAGTGTAAACATATCCCCGGCTACACTGCAGCTCCACCGGGAAGCACAGGGAAGGTTTCTGCAGCGGTCTCTGAAGAATTGCGTCACCTTGCACTGGTACCCATGTACTCTCAAACCCACAGGGACCGGCATCTTTTTGGACATAAAAAATTTCGTACCTCTGCAGATGGTTTGAATAGCTGTTAAAAAATATTTATTTCCCAGGGTTTTAGCTTTCCGACTTCTATGCAAACTAACAACCAAATTGTGGGCAGTAAGAACAAGCATTTGTTTATTTTGTAAGAGGACTTCTTGCTGCTAATTGAAAACAAGCATTTTCAGTAAGGCAGCTGTTTCAGTACTGTGAACTGACTGATCAGCATCACACTGAAGATCTAATAGCCCACTAATGAATCTTAATTTTTAGAGCCCCCTCCCTCACTCATTTTCACACTCAGTAATTTCAAAACCAATGATATGTGCTGCCAGAGTTTTTTAAGGATGTCCTCTGACATCTTTTAATAAAAAAGCAGAAAAATTGTAACTTGTTTTCTTAGTTATCAGACTATGTTAAAAGCCTTGTTACATGTATTTAACAATTTCTATTTTTTTTCTTAAATAAACAGCTATGTGTCACCAAAATTAATGGAACTCGAGCACCACGGCATTGATAGAAATTTCCATACTAGGATGAATACACACTCATATTCTCTAATATTGCATTAAAAGATACTTTGGAGGAAAGGTGTTGGTTGCTGGTGCATCTTAGGTGGTGAAAGCATCAACCAATGAATGGTCTGTGCAGTGGTATCATGATATGTTGCCTTTACAAAGTCTCACAGGCCTGAACCAGGTGGCTGCAGAGGTGGCCTTAATGAGGCTCTGCAAGAATGCAACTCGCAGGACATGGACTTACCCCTGGTACCAAGAGCAGCATGGGCCATGGTGTAACAAGGGGCTGACCATGTCACTCTCTAGGCAGAAGAACAGTGGCTTGAAACAATGGAAACAACATTAAAATCAAGTAGGCTGACCAACACTCAGAACGGAAAGGGCTTGGAGAGTTGAAGCTGCCAGCTCCTTAAACAAGAGGGAATGATGCAGGGATTCACTGTTGCATTGAAGGTTACAGAACTAGATGCCCTTTTTTGATGGGTTTCCCTGGGCTGAGCTGGTGTTATTCTCACATCTGACCAACATCTTCTCTTCCAGCTGAGACAAAGCTTAAAAGGGACAGTGCTGAAGGAATGCCAGCCATGTGCACCGCACCAGACAGATCCCTCAACAGCCCCTGCTGCCTTTAACTCACTCCATCACATGCAGGCAGCACTGCCTGCAGGCTACCCTGCCAGAGTGGCCACCCCTCCACACGCTGGAGTGCAGTGCAATCCCATCTTTCTGCTTCTGTTGGCTTAAACCAGACCCTTGTTCTTTTAAACAGGAGTTTATTGTATTTAATACATTATAAAATCTGAAAAAATTGTAGGAAAGCAGCAGATTCAAACCAGAGCATCTCTACCAAATATTAATTATTCTGGCCCCCTTTGAAAAACACAAAACAAACAAACAAACAAAAAAAACCAACAAAAAAAACCTAATTCAAAAGAAAAGTTAACCTTTCACATCTGTGAGGGCAGACAAAAAGTGTGTGACTTCTGTACAAACTACATTTAAGATTTCAGTTGACGAGCTTTCCAATGTAATGGATGGTTGTCTCCTGAACACCTGCCCATCCACCTCTAAAAAAGACAGACATAAACCTCCATATGCAAATAAAGTTGAGTCAAGGTGTGTACACATGAAAAAGTGGATGGCTGTTTGGCAATGGAAAACGAGTGAAGAGTAGTCTATGAAACCCCCCCATGGCAATGGCTTGTACACCGTTAAGTGGACCCAGGTAGGGCCTATGACACTTGATGGCCATCACAGCACTAACCTCATCTTCCACTTTTTTGTCGTTGCATTTCCTACCCTTTTGACATATACATACATATATATATGTACAGACATACATATACATACATATTTGTTATGTGTGTGTGTTTTCTTTTATACCTTGAGGTTATTATTATTATCACTACTATTCCAAGTGTTCCCATATGAATTCAGGTGTGGTCTCTATATTCGATATAAATGTGTCTTTTATTCAATTTTAGTTCCAGGACTTGTTTGGAGTCCAAACTGCACATGAAATGTCCCCCTTTTTTTTTTTCCTCTTTGTTTTCCTTTTTTTTTTTTTTTTTCCATAAAGAAACATGTCCATTTTAGTCCAGAGGCTCTTGCTTTATTCGAATGACAGAGGGTGCACGAGATGTCCTTCTGAGTTCTCGTCTCAGTACATATTCACTGAATTGGGAAGAGTCCACCCCACCTCCACATGAGCCAACAATCTCAAACCCTCTTTGCTGTAACCGCTCAAGTACCTGCAAAAAAAAGGGAAACAAACACCAATGTATAAGTAAATAAACAGATCTCCGGTACAATAATAATAACTGGTGTTTTCAAATGGATTCGGCGAGGAAACAAAAGTGATTGCATGGCTCAACAGCATAGGACTGATTTCTGCTGACTTTGGCCATGGAGCAATTCAAAACAAAAATGAAGATAGATTTATTTTTTTAGCACTGTCAACAAATCCAGTATTCTTTAAGCCACAGAAACATGACTAGACAAACAGATTCTCTGCTTCGCAAAATTTACATTAGAAAAGGGCAATACAGGATTGCACAGCAGATGCTGAGCAAACACCTCAACTAAATGGTGACAATGTAGATACCACTGTCATAATTCCAGAAAAGTTACCATGATATTCAGTAGAGACATAAAAACCAACTGCAGTTCTGAAGGGTTGTGGTTACCGTTACCAGTGGTATAATCTGTGAGCTTTTAATTATGGAACTAATGATTTCTGCTTATTCACTTTCCTCCTTTTTTACAACCTGAATGTTGCTTCCAGTGGGTAATACAATGGAAAATATATTAAAAAAAACCAAAACAAACCAAAACAAAACCAAAAACCAAAAACCCCCAAGAAAACCAAACCAAACACCAGAAGGAAAAAAGGAGAGTCAGGCAGGGGTCTAAGAGTGGCAGGGGGATGCACCTAACATAGGATGCTGGAAAGACCTCACTTCTCTCTCAGCACTGGCTCAGCACTACTGCTCAGAGCATGCTCTTCTTCCACATCACTATTCCACCTTTGTTTAATTACCCATGTTCACATGGGGTTACAGTAACTGAAGGACTGAGACATTTTCTTTCCCTTGTTTACACTCTTTTTTATAATCATCTTCATCTATTCTGCTGCCTGGGCATCCTTTGCCTCACCCCTGAAAAAGACTCTTCCAGGGATTCACAAAGGTCAGCTGTGACAGCCACCAACCCCTTGGAGGGCCACAGGACATGGGACCCTCTGTTCAGCATGACTGGACCTCACCAGGGTTGTGCTGGAAGCAGGTGCTTACCAAAACTTTCCCAGCTATTTCACCAGTTGTTAAACTGGCTTGCATGGGTGCTGGGACAGCACTGGCAAGCGGAACAGCAGAAGGATTAGGGTGGGGGGGAGAAACAAGCTGTAGTTTAAAAATGTTTCAAGGATATGCCATGTCTTTATATAAATTGCTTAAGGTTGACAAATGTTTTTCAGAATTACCTGAGCATGGCTAATTGCACAGCAGACATATAAAAAAAAAGACTTGGAAATGGCAATCAAAACACCTGCACAATTTTTGTTTACCCTGATCTTTAGCTTTTAACAATGTAAGCCAAAATCCCACCTGAATGTCTCAATGCAGGCCACCAAAATAGAACAGGAGACTTGGATCTGGAGAAAAAACCATGGTGGAAGCAACTCTGTAAATTAGCCCAGCCCTGGACAAACCATGTGGTCTGTACCTCACAAACTACCACACCACATCTGTTGGTGGTCCCTGTTCTGTCTCACATTGTTATTAGGACTGGGAGACACTTATGTCCCCCAAAATGGAAGATGCAGTATTACTAATGTGGACTCATCATCCCTCTTGAAGATTGTGCATATTTAGCCATTCAGACTCATGTTTTTCATATCAGTAAATATGCATAGCAATTCTTATTTGTGTAACCAAAATGTAAGTGTCAGAATAAATGGCAAAGTGCTGAAGGAAACAACTGCTTTGAGAACTATCATATGACGTGTGGCTAAATAACCCTCCTTGAAAGTCCTATCCCTTTTCAGTTGTAATCCTGTATCTAAGGCTGTTCTAAATTTGCATTAATCACTATGACAAAAATAATTTTGATGTTTCAATATGACAGTAAAGGGCAATAAGAGACAACTGTCCAGACAGGTCTAGCCAGACATGTTAAGTGCTAGCACAAGTACAATGCCTGGCCAGCGTTCAGTCTATGTTCCTGTGCTCAGCACACTTCATCTAGAGAAAAGGAGACTCAGGGTCACCTTTTTGCTCTCTACATCTACCTGAAAGGAGGTTGTAGCCAGGTAGGGGTCAGCCTCTTTTCCCAGGCAACAAATGACAGGATAAGAGGAAATAGTCTCAAACTATTTCAAGCTGAGAGGTTCAGGCTAGACATCAGGAAGAATTTCTTCACTCAGAAGGTAGTTAAGCATTGGAATAGATGGCCTAGGCAAATGGTGGAGTCACCATCCCTGGAAATGTTCAAGAAATGACTGGACATGGCACTCAGTGCTATGGTTTAGTTGACAGGGTGGTGCTGTTCAAAGGTTGGACTTAGTGATCTTGGAGATGATTCTACATTTCTCTATCTGGACAGCAGGACCTGGCAGATGAATAGACACTTAAGTTTAGCTTGCAAGCTTGTTCTCTGTAAGAATTCGCTCATGAGTCTGCAGCTTTCAGGAGGAGTGTCTAAACCAAATCGCATCAACTGTGCTAGTGATGATTCCAGATGTGAAGTGGTCACACTTCAAAGTGCTGGCTACATAGTATGTGCTAGCCAGGTGCAGGCAGGCGTGTGAGGTTGGTTATTTTTAACTAACAAGGGATAAAACACATGACACTGTAATTTTGAAGTTTATTATAACTATTCCAGAAATTACCTCCATTTATCTCCCAGATTTTTTTCTTACCCATTTTGTAAAAGCTACTGATTTTAGACATTTCTATACTGAATCATAGTTGAAAGGGACCTTTAAAGGTCATCTAGTCCAATCCCCTTGCAACGAGCAGGGACATCTTCAAATAGATGAGGTTGCTCAGAGCCCTGTCCAGTCTGACCTTGAATGTTTTCAGGGATGAGGCATCCACCATCTCTCTGGGCAACTTGCTCCAGTGTTTCACTACCTTCATTCTAAAAATTTTCCTCCTTTTATCTAGTCTAAATCAACTCTATTTTAGTTTAAAATCACTACCTCTTGGCCTATCAGTGGAAACGGGCCTCTACTGTGCAATAAAAAATGATGAAAAGCCACTGGAAATGAAAGTAAAGGGTCTTTCCCGAGACTGTAGAAAATTTTAATACTACCATAGTTTACTTGCAAACAGATTTGGAGAATATATGTAATTAAATCAAGAAAAATGCCCTGACCCACAGATGTAAATAGCCAGCTGATTTTGTTCACCACAATGCTCCAGCAACATGGAAGAGGATCAGCCCATTGGCTCCTGGCCAGCAGGCTCCCTTTCAAAAAATGCATATGTGGTTTCCTACCTGAACTGAGTTGAGGTGGCAGTAACCGTTCAGTGGAAACCGGATGACATGCGTCGAGTCGTGATTCCAGCCAGCGTTGACAGAATTGCACATCACATCGCCAATTTCTGGAAACACTTCTTCTATCAATGACTTATCGCCACTAAGTGTAATCCTCTCTCCAAGATCTGGGGCAACTCGCACCACCAGGCACTCACAAGACTTTGAGAAGCGGCCACTCTCCCGGTCCTGTTTCCACCTTTCCATCTCTCCTAGCATTGGCTGAAGCTGGAAATACTTTGCTTCTTCATATAACAAACTGTAGTCCTGAAAGACACATGCATTACTGTGCACAATTAAGAAAGAGGCGTTGCTAATGTAGCACTTAATGTATATAGTTATTCAGGCCAAAGCTGCTCTAGGTCTGGGACCCTTCAGACATAGCTACTAATTACTGTGGGGGAAGGTGTAATAAAATAACAGTGCAAGGAAAAAAATAACCATCAGCCACTTGATACATACTGAGTATACAGCAGCACTTGGGAGGGGAGGGAGAGGCTATGCTTGCTCAACTCCCTTCTGCAAAAAAATCCAGGCAAAAAAAGATCCCACTTTTTCCCGTATTTTATCCCCATGGTGATGTCATAGAATAATGACTTCATTGAACAGATGGAACAGAATTCAATCAGGATTCAGAAAATTCATCACTAGGATCCATCGTGTCTTGCAGCAACACTAGCAGGCATTGTAACAGGTATAAGAATGTAAATGAGGGAGCCTGCAATGGTTGTTAGTGTAAAATGATTTTGATATTTGCATAATGTTTGCACATATTACTGCATTTTAAAAATTAAGTATTTTTTAATACCTCCCCATTTTGCCACTAGTATTGTTTACTACATTGTCTCAAATGTCAGAGCAGAGAGAATGCATTTCTAGGCATAGCCAGTGCAGAGGTAATTTAGAACTGATGATGTGGAGTCTGTCTACTGCCATTTTTTAAATTTAAAAAAACATTGAAAAAAAAAAGTAAATTTTGTTTTCCTAGGTTTAAGAGCATAAAACTATTTGGAAAATATTTATACAGAGAAAGCAATAAACTAGAATTAGGGAAAACAGAAACAAAGACAAATAGGAGACTGTTAACAATTGATGTGGACCTGAATTTGAGCTAGAAACCAAATACTTGATGTGAATGAGACACCTAAATCACGCCTAAAATACTGCTTACATTTAATGTGCAACAAAAGAGTCACCTACTTTACATATACCTAAGAAACATGAAGTGCTGTTCATTTTAATAGCTGATTTTTGTAAACCTTAAAGCTTAACTGGGGAGGACACCCCTTTGAACATCATAGTTGGGTGAACTTGCCAGGAGTTACATTTTTAATTTCAGCACAGCTACAGTATATTTATGTGTTTAAAACCCTCTACATATGTAATTTCTTAATATTGCATGAAAGGTGGCTTTCTCTGTATTTCTGATTACCTCTAGGACAGGTGCCAGGAGCAGAACAAAGCCGTGCCAAGGCTTCAAAAGAAGGAAACGATGCTTATCAGCTAGTTCCAAACTCCCACATTATTCAGGGAGATCTACCCTTGTCACGCATGGGAGCAACAAGGATGTGTCTACAGCAGGTGACAAAAAGGTTGCTGAAATACGGCCCTTGACCTCAGCCTCACACCTATAATGCTCCAAACACCTGAAAAGCTGTCTCAGACACACAGGATAAAAGCATACCAGTGTGAACTGCTCTAACCCTAACCCATCATCTCTCCTGTTCAATCCCGACTGCTGTTATTTCCTACAGGGAACTAGGGGTACAGCGAGCCACACTGCTGCACTTTCATTAAGTAACGATAAAGATCTGTTCTGATTGCAACCACGGTCACCAGTGTTCTCAGTGCTGACACCACATATACACCCACATACCTACTAGGAGATAAACATCACATGGAGTCTGAAGCTCTGCCTCTGTAGACTAATGTCTAACATGGTGAACTACCACAAAATTGTCATTTAAAAAAAAAAAAAAAGCAGGCTCTTTATTAAAGTTTAAATAATGAACATGAAACTATTCAACCTTGACATCTCTAAAATTCCAAAACTAGATTTGCAGTATGCATTCAAGAGTCTGAGGGAGAAAATATTCTATGACTTAATGCTCAAATATTACCATGTATGCAGTTTATTTTGCCAATACTGTGATTCCCACACCATTTTCTGAATTTCAGCATGGGAGTGGAAACTGGAGCTGCTGCAATCAGAGGGGAAGCATAAAAACGGATGAGAGGACAAGTAATCAGCAAAGCTCATGAGCAGTCAGTTGCAGATTTTAACATCCTTTCTGTCTTCATCAGTATCCTAGGATATTCAATTTTCCTAGGTCAAACCTGGCAAGGTTGCTTCATTACACTAGAGCCAGGAGGGGAAAATTTAATATTGATACCACTCTAGGAAAGACAGACACCACTTTAGCATGCTTACTTTTGCCATGTAACTGAAATCCTGCAAGTTCCCCAACACTGTCTAGGGCTCTGTTCTGACTACATACCAGGTATCTGCTTTACCAAGGTATATGCAAAACATCCAAGTCCTTTGAAATCTCACCTTGAAATCATCAGGAATGAGGAGTTTCGATGTCCTTAAGAAATTCAAGATATATCTGAACATCTGCCCATCTCTGTCGATGAAATAATGTTGCTTGAGGCTGTCGAGGACAATGGGCTCCGTGCCATCAAAGAGCCGGCCAATTCTGGAGAGGAAACGAGATGAGAAGCAGAGTCAGGCCAAGCTCAGCTCAAGACCTGCTCAAACGGCTGAATACTACAAAACCGTCTTGCACTAACTTCACCAAAGCAGCTCTGTGGCTCTGCTCCATCAGAAAAGGGCTGGCTTTAAACCACAGTTTAAGCCACAAGTTTTCCTGCATGACCTCAGGAACTTTCAAACAGCACAGCTGGGGAAGTGGAGGTGAGGTGGAAGGGAAGCAGCCAGGGCAGCAGCCTCTTGCACCCACCTTGCTGATCAAATCCATGTCTCATGAGATGACACCCCCTCAATTATTTTGGACACCTCTTTTGATAGTTCCCTTCAGCACACCTGATCCACTCTAGATGCTCCAACACCCTTGATTGAGTCATTCTGCTTTGCAGAGTACTGCACAGTGAACTTGATTTAGTTTGGAAACTGTACCCAGGAAATAGTTTGTTTTGGTTGTTTGATTGGGTTTTGTTTATTTTTTAAAACCAGATCACTTTTGGGATACCATTTACTGCAACCAACACCAAGGCAGGCACAGCTGAGGGGTAGCACATTGTGGGAATACAAAGATGGGGATACAAAAGTGGCAACATTTCAGCATGAGGTAATGATTTAATGTAAAAGTTAACTGCCTGTGACAGGTATCACTCAGAACTCTCTAAAATAATCTAGAAAAATGTCTCAGTTTTCAGACACCACTCGCTGACCACCAGAACCATGCAGCTACGTAGAGAGCCTCTGCTTGCCAACAGGTCTTGCAACATCAGCTACTGGGTGCACATGTTTCTGGATGTGGGTCTCTCAAACCAGCTTCAGTTGGAGCAATAGAAAGGGATGAAAACTCCAAACAAACCTCTCAGAGTAACATGAAATGTGTGTTTTGTTTCTACACTGGGACATTTGCAAAACACTCCTGAGTCACTGGTGGTTTCCCAATGAAATGAGCAGGAGTGACTGGTAGGTCTGATTTTGTGTGCCTTCTCATAAGCCTGTACATGCAAGGTGGAAGTACTTTTTGAATCTTTCCAACCCCAGAACTGTAAACAAAATGGTCTCGAAATAGCTCACTTGTGATATGTCAGATGGAGACACCACGTGAAATACTGCCAACAATTTGGGACGCGGTTTCAGAGCTTTGTCACAACCTGCTATGTTCTGTAATATTCTGCAGATACCACGTTTCCAGTATTTTAATGGAAAGGTTTGTTCAGATGTAGGGGTTTTTTGTCCTAATATAACCAACCTGTTTTGGGAATCAGCAGAGCAAAACTTTCACAGGTTACTGGAGAGCATACTATTGTATGACCAGACATCAGCATGGAGGTAGGGGACCAACAGGCACTTCTATTCCCTGATCACACTCAGTTTGTGGTATAGGTAAGGTACAAGTCTATTTTCTCATGAAAAGGGAAGAGTAAGCAGAACAGTCATGCCACATTATTTTTGTTTTAAAAGAAGGGAATAACCATTCCCCAGCACCAGTAGGAAAAGAAGCCACCAAAAACTCAGTGAGGATCACCCCTCTTGGCTGTATGAAGCATCCCTGGCTGAGAGATGCCCCATCCCTTGGCCAGCAGAAGGCAATCTCCAGGAGGGGTTCAAGAGGCAAAAGACAGAGGTGGTTCCCAAAGAGAGGGAGGCAGCAGGGCTTACAGCAGAGTCTCAGCAAACTACAGAGGGACAGGGTTCCAGGTGACAATACACAGTGCCGCACCCACAGCCATACACCCTCCCTTTGAAAATAGCTCAAGCAATGTAAATTGAGTTTGGAGCGACATCTGTGCCCTGAACAGGTACACACATAAGTTGCAAACAGAATACAAGTCTCATCTATAGTTTCTCACCAGTTGTGAGGATTCCAAGAAATAAAAAAATCCCCCACCTAACCCCAGCTGGTCTGAATCAATTTAGGTTGTATGAAATCCTTAACATGTAAGGAAGTAAATACATTTTGCAGCATGATTAGATACAATTTTTTTTTCAAAGTCATCCCTTAGAATTATTCAAGCTTTCTTCCTCAAAGACCTGTTACTGCCTGCCCTGCTGTTCAAAATTTAAGCTGTGACAGCCCATATAATACAGGCTCCTGCTCCTAGGTGGATGAGCAACATTGTATGTCTAATATGGAAGCATTCACCATTTAGAATTAATTTTCCCCTATACTCAGGCATGTCATCTTGAAATCTATCATGGAATTCACGCACAAAACATGTATTTGGCCAAGTCAGTCATTACTGAAATGTATAATTGTAATTGGTTTCTGCAGCATTTTCCTACTTCTAAATTACTTATATAATTACATATTTTAAACCTCTAGGCTTTTTGTCTCCATTTTATTAATTGTTTAGAGAAGAGCAAGATACTATCAGAGGATGGAACCTTCTGACAAAACCATAAAATGCTGAGGAGAGCACACAGCCACTGGGAACGCTACCTGACACCTCAAAGGCTTTGAGTCTGAGCTGGAAGCATTAGCTGAAAACACTGCCTTAGTGCTCTGCTGCTTTGTAGCAGCAGCAAAACCTCAGGAACTGCAAAGTCCCAATTCCCTTCTGGCTCCCCTCTCAGGATCACTTTGCAATACACAACTGCACTTCCACATATTAATACAGCAGAGAGGCTTCCGTAAACAAAATTAAAGCTTTTTTCCTTTTCAGATGGAAAAACAGATTCCAGCTTCCTTCACATGGCCTTCAGGGAAAAACTTGAGATAATACGGGCTCCAAATCTAGTGACATGGTCCTGCTCCTAAGGTGCATCTGCTACATCCATCAGGAGACTGAGCTATGGTAGGATCTGGGGAACAATCAGCATCTTCCCCCTCCAGCCTCACCACGTACTCCTGGGTTCCTGCAGGCACAGTGGCAAGTTCCCTCCTGTGCCTCACTTGGCACCTCTTCTATACGGCCCAATTTGAGTAACCATCCTCCCTGCCACCCACAGCTCTGTTGGTGCTCCTGCTCCAACTCACACTGTGATTTTAAATGCTTAAGAGACACCAGTTTGCTGGCACAAGAAGGGACTGCCAAGTCATGATAATTTCACTTCCCAAGAAAACCTGAAAGATGATTTTTCCCATCTCCTTCTTGACAACACTGGCTGCTGATTGGCAAAGACATTATTTTTTTTCCTTTTTTAATGACAAATACATAACAGCTAAATGGATTTTTGAAATGGGAAAGTGTTCTGAAGGAGACCTGCAAAATAAGCTGATAATTATACACAGAATTAGCCAAATATCAAGGGTAAAGGACAAGAAATTGCAGTCCATTTACAAGAACACGTGCTTCTGAAATATTTAATTAAAACTAACAGGCTGGAATTTTCTATATATCAGGAAAATTAATGTCCCATGGGTTGAAAGTGCGACCTCCAATGGGTAATAATTAATGTCTGTGGCTTTAAGTATCATATTCCACTGTCAGAAAAGGGTTGAAAATGTAACCTGTGGAAAATACTGCTTCCATTGAGAATTCAGTTTTACTTCAAGGACACAAACCAGGTATAGCCACAAGCTTGGGTTTAGTAGAGAGAAAACAACAGGACGTGGAAAAGATAATTGTTTTAATTCCGTAAAATACTACAGGGATGGATTTTCTTCCCACAGACCATCATTCCCATAACCATATTTCGAAGGTAGCACGGGAAGATGACATTGTTTACAGGATTTCTCAAATTCTTCAGAAACAAGTCCTGCTTCTCAAGTATAAAAATATACTCAGTCTGCAGCAAAACTGTATACATAGTGTGTTTATAACCTTTTTCTCTCAGTGAATAAATATTTATATCTATTATTATACACATAAGGAGAAAAGATTTCACTTTAGTATATTCTACCTCAGCTGAGAATGTGGGAAAGCAGCAAAAATTAGGAACAAGATGGCCGCTGTGAAATAAACAGGTCAACTATGGCAAAACTCTTAATACCAAGAAAAATGACACAGTGCTGCAAATTGTTTTAGCGGCAGTACTGGACAAAGCTAAAATTCTTCCCTTCTGCAATCAAAGGAATAAGTATGCTGAATATTTCATCACTTTCAAACTAAGGTAGAAAGAAATGTTTTTCTTCTCTGAGAAAACAGACATTTCTTACAATTGAATATATTCTGTATATTATTTCTCATATTAACTTTTTTTATCAGAGGACACTATGAACTCAAAACTAACAGAACATTTTTTGCAATAAACTACTTTCAACAGTATTTAGCTGTCAGATTTTCCTGCTCCCTGTGCCCTTCATAGAACAACAAAAAGGGAGGAAAACTGCTGCCAATTCCTTTTATTAAACCATCAGAGGGAACTATGCAGCACGAGGAGCATCAGCAATGCCCTGGCACCTGCAATTCCATGCTAATGGCATGGCAAGTAACTGCGTGGGACTTCACTAGTGCTCGATATTCAGCATCTGGCAAAGAGCAAAATACTCATGAAAACAGATCTCTCTCCCTCCAGTAATGAATCACATAGCAAAGAAAAGGTATTTTATTTGAAATCTTACTCACCTGGTTGGAGCCACTGTGGCAAAGTGATTAGGGGTTTGATCCTTAAAAGTTAAGTGCAAGTTTTATTATCGCATCATTATATTCATGTGGCTAACGGGAATGCTTATTTAACACTTTGGGGCATGTGAAGAGTGAGCTGGAACAGGCTTTTATTTTTTTTTCTCTGCAACTTTTTAGTCCAAGCTGTCCTTATTAATTTCTTTTCATTTTCTTTTACTAAGTGCTCAAAGGCAATTTGCATAAGAGCCCATTATAAATTAGATCTATTTAATCATGTGCTCATCTCATGGCTATTTAATCTCACTTCCCTGTATGTCTGAATTACATAATTTTGCACTGTCCCCTAGAAGCCAGTACAGTTGAAGAGGGATCCATGCCAGGGAGAAATGCTATCCTACCCAAGTAGAGAACGATGAGGTTTCTATCAGTTTGGGGTTTTTTTCCGAAGATGACTTTGACAGTATCAACTTGCTCTTCTCATCTGGATCCACAGAGACTGAATACACAGCAACTTCTATAACTTTGCATAACAAAAGTTGGCTCATAAACATAACAGAATACATTTGCAATTTTCAGGAACATATATTATGAAAACCGCATTTTAACCAAATACCCTGTTGTAATCTCTTGCTCTCAGTGCTATTATAATTTGTTCTTATCTCTTCCTTCTTACATTTAATTTAAGGTTTCATGTCCATGAGTCTCAGGAATTCCTTGGCACAGATAGTTCCTACATTATGAGAAGAGGCATGAATACAATTATTATAAAGCAAAGGTAACAGGGGAAAAATGTATTAAAACCTAAAATCTCATTAAACCTTCTACAGAAACAGTATTTATATAGAAGCCAAAATGACATAACAAGAAGAATGTATGGGAGGAGGTATTAAAATACCAGTTCTTAGGAGATGTTTTAAAAAAAGTTAAATGGCATTTTAAAGGACATATAAATGCCAAAACCTGAATAAATGGATGTCAAACCTTTGTGGAAATATTTGCTCAAGATTAAGGAACTGAACCATTTACTTGGAGAAAATTTCAAACATCTTAAGATTTATTTCAGCACAAAAGCAACAGAAATTGTAGGGGCAAGCTCAGTGGGTTAATAGAGCATTTAGATAAAATTGAGGTAGACAAAAAGTGGTGAACAATCTCAAAGACAGAGCAAAGCATGCGAGAAGCAGGTGGGAAGGATCTGAAATGATGAGTGACATGGTATCGTCAGGGAATGCATCAGGGACAAAAACTCAAAAAAAACGGAGAAACATGGGATTTGCTACAACCTGCCTGATCAGAGGCAGCATCAGGAGCAGAGATGAAAGCAAATCAGACATATTACAAAATGAACTAATAGTCATTGGATCTAATCCACACGGACAAACTGACACATTAACTGGAAAAGAAAAAATTGCACAACATCGTATAGTCATGTTGCAGGAATGCTACTTACATGAGAGCAAACTACGTCTTTCTACGCCACAGATGAGCATGGCACATGCAAGACATAACTAAATGACAGCTGAACAAAAGCGGGTACATGGGTCACACAGAACACTGGGGTGAATTAAAAAATGGATAGCCAAGGCTCCAGAAGTCTGTAGAAGCACCTTAATATCTGTTTGCCTGAAAAGGATGTTTTTCCAAAAAAAATTAAAACCTGTATTTTTTCCCACTAAACTTTCCGACCTGTCTACCTAGGAGATTCACACCAGAGCTATTAATTACACTATGACATGGAGCTAATACAGTAGCTCCCCTCATGTACATATACCGATTGACAGCCAGTCGCTTTGGTGGGCGCAGGGTGCTCGAATGTTCAACCAAAGCAAGTCAAAAAATGTAGGCTCTGTCACAGCCTTCTGCTGGGACAATGAAACTGTCATTCCCAAACTCAGGGCCATCATTCACCCAGACCCAAATGGCACTTGTAGAAATGCTGACATTTTAGAAAAGAGAGGAATAAATACTTGGGATGGGATGTCAAGAGCTGGTGACTCACGACATAAAAAATGTGGGCAGATGGAAACCATCTCCCACATTGTACGATAGCAACAAGGGTGAGGCCAGGAGAGCACTACCCTCAGACCACAGATGGACCGGGGAGTTTCTGTTTACCATACTGCTTCTCTCTCTGCTCTGGTATACCTGGGAGATGCAGACTGATAAGAGGAACAGGCTGAAACCCTAATCTGCATTTTTTCACACAAGGCTGGGCAGGTAAGTGTTTCAAAAGCAATTTCAATACCATGTCAGCCAAACCAGGCTTCAGATGTGGCTGAGAGGGGTCTATCCTCTACTTAACAGCTGTTTCCCAACCCCAAACCAGGATCTTCATCTTCACAATCCCTATCACTTTTCAAAAAGTGCGCTTCCTCCATCTGACAGACAATGAAGTTGCTGGCACTCCCCAGGACATGTATGGGCCATTCACTTGAGAGTTGGACTCAACGATCCTTGTAAGTCTCTTCCAACTCAGAATATTCTGTAATTCTGTGATTGAATATATCCCTGACCTTCACAGTTTTGCTTGTCTCCAGATACCAAGCACTTCCTCCTTTTGCTACTATACAGATCTGTCTCCAGAAAACTCAAGTCTTGCAATCTCAAATTCCTCCAGCAAAATCACCTTCTACAGGCTGGTACCACAGCCCCTCTCTTCCTCTAAGACTTTGAGACACCTCTAGCACAGGCCAGCTCTCTGACTGACCCACCTCACATCGTGGGGACTCAAAGCAGGGGAGGAGGCTGCAGGTACCTGCCATCATCCCTCTCAACACAGGGGGCAATTTGCTGCAGATACTTGTGAGGACATCAGGCAATAAAGCAGCTACACACACGAGCTCCCCTGCATGCCTGCTGCCCCATAGCCACAGCTCTTGACCACCCGCATTTTACTCTTTACAGTGCCATCTCTCCTTGCTCTTTTTTTATTTTTTTTTCCTTCAAACTCTCTCATGCATTGGATATACTGAAGAACAGGCAACAATCCTTTAAGCCCCACATCCCCTACAGTGTTAGGTATCTTGCAAATAAGTCCTTAAAAACTTTTTAGTTTTCCAGAGCATATCAAAACCACTTTTCCTAAAATCACTTAAACCAATGAAATGTTAAATCAATTATTCATGCAAATACTTTTGCCATCTCTGTTTTTTGTAACCAAGTTTTCTTGGCAGTGATAACATTTCACAGAAAAATTAACAAATACTCTCTTTGCTTGCCAAGATGATTTTACTAAGCTTGAATCCGATTTCATTGAGGTATGTTATTTGTTTTATCTCGAGGGAAGCTGTCTATTAAGTTAGTAGCAACCGTGTCCTTTTGCTTATGATACAGTTATTACCAAGTTATCAGGAGTACCTTTGAGTTATTAGGGTGCAATGGCAAATTAAGTACTTTGCGTCATAATTAGCTAATAACTTTTGAATTATATTTTAATCATGTTTAAGATGGTCAGGTTTGCTGTGAGTACAGATAATGGAGGATAGAACAGGAGTGTTTATCATTCGATACCAAAAGCCAGAAAGTAGGTAAACCAGTGGGTGCACAACATCCCAAAGGCCATGATAATCTATATATTCAGAACACTGAACTCCTTCACGGGCAATGTAAAAAAGCAGAACTTGTGTCTCAGGATCACATTCAGCTTAAACTCAGGCTCCTTCGAGCCTGTCAGGTTTTCTTAAAAAAAGAAAAAGACTGTTAACAATACCCACCTTCAAATCCCTATCAATAAACCTGTAAATGCAGATTCCATAAAGAGAGGACACTGTTAAAGCAGCTCAGAAAAAGCTACCAAAGCCATTTCCCTTTCAAAACTCATGGTACTCAAAAAATCCCAACCAACCAACAAAAAAACCTTCCCAGAATAGGGGAAATCCTTCGAAGTATTCCTTCACACATCAAATTTCCCCCTCAGCTTTCATGAATTTCATTCAAACTACTATTAGACCTCAGGATTTCCTCAGTATACTTGAGAAGACTCAACATCAAAATTCCAAACACAAATCACAGGAAATTAGGAAACACTTAGATTCTCCATGAAATGCCTTAGAAAAATAGTGGCAAAATATGTTCTGGATCCAAGGCCTGCAGAGACCCCAATTAAGAATGTAGATGCTATGGAAGAAGCTCTGTGGTATCTCTAATTCTGCCTCTTTCCAGAATTTTCCTTTGGGAACAAAGCATCACATTTCATATGCCCGGGACCTGTTTCCCTATGAATGACAAACATTGCAATGAAACCATAATGAATGAAGCTTTCCAAGACCTTCACAACTCTGAGCACTTCACCAGAAATCACATCTACCTTGTTTTGTTAACTGCTGCCTTCTCTAAGAGAAAGGACAACACGTTTTCACAGGCAGGACAAGAACACACTTGCCTTTCCCTTTGCAAGAGTTGCACAAGCTCCTCCTGCATTGTAGCCCATAAAGGCAGGAGACTGTACAATTCACCTCTGTGTGCTGTACAGCAGAACCTACGGGAACTGCTTCCAAGAGAGAGAAAAAGACCACTTCTACATTAAAGCTAAGTAAAAAAAATTCTCATTAATGAGTAAGATTCAGAGAAAGTCCTTCTAAAAGTTTTAGATGTTAGCTATGTCTGCACCTCTGTCCCCAGAAAACACCATCCTCCAGAGCACAGAATGAAGTTTGCCCAAATATCCTTGCTCTTTTGTTGTCATACAAACTTTGTAATGTCCTTCTCCAGTGCAGTTCACACAGAGGACTGCTGCAGCAGCAGCCTCTAAAAAGATTACCCTCAACCCTGCTGCTGAACTGGGGCTTGGACTGCCACAAGAAAAATTTGCCAGGGAAGGTGGAAAGGGTGTTCAGTCTGCTTTTTTAAAGCCCTTTAGGACTAGACAAAGGAAACAAAAAATACACATACTAGGAACATTATTAAGGCAGTTAAAACCAGCTTTACAAGATATGTCAGATATTAGAGATGTTTCTGCAACTTGTATTTGCAAATCTTCTGTACAAAAGATTTTAAGGCTACGTACTTTCTCACAGTACCCTCAACTTGGCATGTAAGCTGGGGATAAGCCTGGGTTGTACAGCATAGCAAACTGTTGACCACAGGACCCCTGCTTCATCTGTGGGAGCAGGAGATCTAATGGATGAGGAAGGGACGGCAGGCAGGGGACACACCTAAGGCAGATGGGGGCTGACCTAGAAAAATGAACTCTGTCCAAGCTTGTGCCAGATTTCCTATGTGATGCTACTACTAAGCACACCTGCCCTGCCTTGTTTTTTGCTCCTCTGACTGAATCAAGAAGGTACCAGACGAAGGAATGCTGTAAAGAAAGCATGCAAGAATGACTCTTCAGAACAGGGCTCAAATAATACACAGAAAATACATGGGCCCAAGGACACTTGCTGAACTGAAGAGGAACAGGAGATGCTGATGACATGTTTAGTAAATCAGCAACACATTTCTCTGCACAGTGGCAGGAAAATGTATTAGAGATGGTATTATTACACATATACCATGAAAACTACATGGCACATGGTCATCCTGACTGCCCAAATAATGTTCTTTGCCTATAAAGGTGACTTTAATTGCAACAAGAGAAGTTGCAAGGCCAGCTACAAAATAACACATTTATTAGATTTCTCTTAAATATTTGTGTTTTCCTTTACTGCTCAGCCCACCTGCTCAGAGATTCCTCTACCTGGAATGAAAATGGTTTTTTCAGGCTAACATCACAGATTACAAATTCTCTGAGAAAGGCAGCCCATACAGCATAAGAGCACACCCAGCAGAGGCAAGGAAGAGATGGGTGTTAAGAGCACAGAATTTAGTATGAGAAACAGGACTTTACACTGCTTTTCTTTTGATTAGCTCCAATTGTGAGGGTGGTGAGACACTGGAATAGGCTGCTCAGAAAGGTTGTGGATGCCCCAACCCTGGCAGTGTTCAAGCTCAGGCTGGAGAAGGCGCTGAGCAACATGGTCTAGTGGGAGGAGTCCCCGCCCATGGCAGGGGGGTTTGGGTCAGATGATATTTTGTGATTCTGTGGCTGAACTTACATACATTACAGTTACATTGCTGTGATTCCTGGTGTGGACACATGCATATGGCTACATAGAGAGACATGTTTACACCCGTAAAGCTCATTCCCATACATTTACATTGTTAATTGCTTCCATGCTAGAGGTTGAAATGATTTAAGCATTTCAGTAACTAGAAGAATCACACCATTAGCCAAATCAGCTCGTACAAAACCTGTGCACTGATCAGTTACGAGGACAGGAAAGTCCACCTAAAACACCCTAGACAGTGGCTCTGAGCAATAAATAATGCTTATTGCATAGCTTAGAAATGTCAAAGCCACACCTGAACATTTTGTTGGTGGTGGTGTGATAAAAAAACACACAGATAACATTATTTCCATTGACAAACTTTACATATACAAAACAGTGGCTTTATTGTTTACTAAATTAGATGCTGTCATGGTGTAATCATCCCTGCAGCCATACCAAACCCAACAGCAGGTCAGATGCAATTCTGTGGAGGAGGTAGAGAGGCAAAAGGAAGAGAACTAAGATACAGCACAGAAGCAATATAGTCCCATAAACTAGTGATGCAAAGAATAATTAATCCACATATGTGAAAACAGGCACTGTAATTGTGGACAGTGAAATCCGCAAAAATACCACATGACAAAAGTAAATGTTACATCATGGTGCCTTTAATACCCAACATCCAGGATGTGATTCAGCTGCCTGTTGCCACTTAAGATACTCCAGGGCATCTCAAAGGGCAGGGGGATGGCACAGGGACACTACTGCAGGCTAGTGCTCTGTTGGAGCAGCCAGAAGAGTCCAGTCAGGAACTGTGCACAGGCATTAGCTGCCCACATCAAGGTAAGCATATCTCACTCACAAAACAACCAGAAACTAACTGTCCCAAAATTCATATGTTAAACAAAAGTTATCACTATTCTTCCTAGATATTCATTTCAATTTAAAAAAAAATAATCAGGCTTTATTATATAAAAAAATTACAAATTTGCATGATGTTAAATTCAGAGCAGTAGTTTGCAGCGCTCCCAAATTGCGTAGGAATTTGTAACATCTTTAATCTGAGCACTATTTTATCCTGTAACTCAGGTTACCCTCACACAGAGGAACTGACTGCTCTTAGCTTCTTCCTGAGCTGCAGCTTCACTGCAGGAAATACAGAAGCATGCCATCCAAAGTCATATTATACTGCAAGCATGTTAAGATCCTCATTTCCTAAACACAGGCAGTCAGCCTTGAGTATTTTAGCAGGGTGTTGAAGTGAGCTGACTCTGGGATCAAGCTACAGCCTATGGACTGGCACAGACTGCCATGGTGAGCAGCCCACCTACATAGGACTGGATGTCATTCCATGTACACCTTGTACACCACTGATCATGCAGCTGAAAAATTGTGACAGCTCAGTCACATAGCAACTAATAAATTCTGCATGCAGGCAAACAAGCAGGAAACGATCTGTGAAGAAACAGTCAAATAAGTGTAAATCCATCAGTCTAGAGGATTTACAATACTTAAGATATATATCTCACATCTGTTGTGATCTTCCTGGTAGAAACCAGCACAACCCAACAGTGAAAATTTCCCTGTTGGCAATTCCAGGCTGCTAATAAACAAGAAGATGCCTACCAAGCTGAGCACTGCTTTTAAACTAGTAGAAAGATGCTGATGATAGAGCAGCCTACTGCTTGAGTTGGTAGGCTTTCATTATTTCATTCACCTAATTGTGAAGCTTTTCTCTAAAAAGAGCAAAATTTAACTACACTTGGATTAAAAGGGGAAAAGGGGGTCTTTCCAATGGCATCTGCCCTTTTCCCCGGACACTGATAACACCGTACAATTCTCACATCAATAGATTAAGTTGCAGCTTGCACTAATAGTGAAAAAAAAGCCTGATCAACAACCAAAACATGTATGTATGCCAAAGGCTAGGACGCCCTTAACAACAAGAAAAAAGAGCCCACAACACTGAATTTCAAACCTACAGTTTTTCAGAGCAATGCACGTTCCAATACAGGCATTTTCAGGGACAAAAACTGTTTCAAAGAGTTCTCCTCCTCTCTGTGCTTGCTGAAAATAGAACACATTACAACCACCTTGCATTATCCCCTCCACTTGGGTAGCTACTTAATACCAATGCTTTTTGCTCTATACATGATTGCAATAAAGTTGTAATTTAGTAGAAATCCAGGTGTCTCGGTAGATTTCTGGCGTTTTTTCCCCCCCTTTCATTACCCCAGGGTACAGATGTAAGTTGTTTTCTACTATCTTTACAGGAGATCTACGGAACCACATTATCGAAAGATGCAGAAGACTGAAAATAGTTTAGGGTAATCAAGAGCTGCACTGTTTCATCAAAGGCCCATCTCTCCAGAAGCAAACAGTTTGGGGCTATAGTATGATTTTGATTATTTTCCACTACCTTTCTAAAATCTTACTTTTTAAAAGAAATGTAGAAGCTAATCAGCACAATGAAGGGAAGAAGTCTGGAGAAAAATAATGTCTTAAAACAACCAACTCTGACGAGGATTTCAGACCACCAAATTATATACTGCTAACCAACTCATGCACAGAAGTCTGTATTTATTTGAATTAATCTTGCAGTCCTGGGATGGAAACCTGTGATGCAGTCCTTGGCCACTCACTTTTGCACAGCTTTTCTTCCTTAAGTACACCACAAGATGACTACCAAAAAACAATCACAGGAGATGAAATGGACCTGGGGTGCCCAATTGTGCAACAGAAAGCACAACCTTTGCTGAGCAGCAGCTTCATGATGGGTTTTAACAGAAGAGAGAAGGCACCTGATGCCAGAATGGGCTCTGTGATATTACCACCAATACCACAGCAACACAGCCACACGCAGCAAGACAGCAGCTATTTGCTTGCAGCTGCCTCTGTCAGATCAGTCACTTGCCCTAAGCTCTACTGCTCATCAGCTGTACCCAAAAGCCCCGCTCCATCCCTGCATCCTGCAGCCCATCCGGGGCTCTGGCTGCAGTGGGCAGCGGCGGTGCAGGCACACAAGTCATCTCTGCTGCCTTTAATTGCCACCAGCCCCTATCTACATGCTTTGATGTTCAAAGACCTCTGGCAGAGATATGCCCCGGGGATTTACGCTGCTGTAAAGAATGAGTCTGCCATACCACACTGGTAGCACAAAGGCAGACACAGCTTTGAAGGGATCACAGAGAAGTGCTTATCAAGACTTGAGCCTCACAACAGATGGCAAAAGGAAGGGGTATTTCTCCACTGTGCTTCAGGTGTTGGTTGATCTTTGAGGAAAATCCCCTGCTAAACAATACTGAGGGGCATAAAAACAGTCAGCATATGACTGTGGACAGCAGCTGAGGCTACTTTGCAGAATCAAAGTCAGACAAGGCATGTTTGCTCCTCAGTCTGTGAACACAGGCAAAATTAAATTCCACATCTAATTCTGGGAGCATATCACTGGCTTATTATTTATAATAAGTAGATACTCAGGCAAGACAAAGAAGGAGTTTCACCTCAACTT
This sequence comes from Formicarius rufipectus, assembly GCA_013399695.1. Classification (NCBI taxonomy): domain Eukaryota; kingdom Metazoa; phylum Chordata; class Aves; order Passeriformes; family Formicariidae; genus Formicarius; species Formicarius rufipectus. The sequence goes on from VXAU01002188.1 coordinate 848,655, forward strand.
GAATCAGGGAAAGCTGAGATGAACACATTCCTGCTGGCTGAAACACATGGAGTCACTTCTGACCAGGGGCATTGGCTCCCCCCATGCTACCTGCAGTACCACCCCCAAGTGTTCTGTTACTTCAGCAGAATAATATTAGGCTAGCAACGAGGAAAATAAATTCTCTGTTATGATGGATGTGCCCTCTTTCCAGATGTACATTTAGTCAGCAACGTGCCACAACAAACTTGACCTTTATCAGGACTAGATTTCACTGGGTTTTTTGGGACCGCACCCCATTTATTTTGTTCTGTCTACAGCCTCTGTAATTTCCAGCTGATAAAGCTTTCATCACCACTCACTTTTCCCAGTAGAAGAACATTGCAAAGAAATATATTCTGTCACGCAAGGTCAAGGGACAGAGCCTTTTCTGTGGTCCTTCACAGCAAGAGAAAGGGCTCTTGGAAGAAATACTCCCAAAGGAGCCACAGCTGAGCTATCCCGATGTGAATCAGCCTGGTACAGCCCAGCAGAGTGGCTGCAGGATCAGGGTCAGGTCTGCAGAACAACATGACTAATTCTTCTTCTTTGAATAAGAACTGCACTACCAGCTTTACATTTTTCACATGGTACCCAACCTGATTTATGTTCTTCCTCACTCCCAGGGTCCTTCATGTTTATCGTGTTTCCAGTACTTCATTAATAAAGAGAAGGAAGAAGGGCTTACACCTCTGATTTAACTACTTCACATTTTAATAGGAAAAAATTAACTGACCCGCATGGAAGTTAAACACAATTGAAACCAGCTGTCTCTATTTTCAAACCAATGCTTTATGCCTTGTAATGATATCAGACAGCACTGACTTTCAATAGTGTCTTTTTCACCCTTTCTCTTGTTGACCCTACATAGAGAGAAGCACAACACATACCTGATCAGGACTTTTATTTCCACTTCCCAAGAATGGAATTAAACACTCACCTGAAACCAGACTTCCACGGTCTAGAGAGCAGCATCTATTTAGTTTCACAGAGCTACACCATTAATCCAAAGTGGAAGCAAGAAAGTGCAATTGTAGCTCTGCTGATGAGTTTATCAGGGTTAGCTACTAAGCAAGAGAAAGTCGGTATGAGAGGCATGGCCCAAGGCCCAGCTTTATGAGACAGCAGTATTAGAAACTGGGAAAATGAGAATGCCTGATGAAAAGTGGAGCCTCCAAACATGCTTTAGCTACAGAAAAGCAGCCAGGTTTTATCCCTTCCCTTTCCCATGAGGTCTTCCAAGGGGGAAATAAAAAGCAGGAAGGTATCCTTCCTGCCACCGTTCCACCAACTTTTATCTTCCTAGAATAAAATTTGCTACCACTTCCCTACTCATGTACCCCCTTTGCACCACAAAGTTGGACACTGTCACAGGGCTTTTCTCTGTGGCAGCATGATGGAACCAGTGTGACTCCCTACAGCGTTACTGCAGAGGAGATGGAAGCTGCTGTAAGCAGGGGTACGGCACACGATCCCCATCAGGTTTTGAAAGGCCAGAGGGAAGATTTACATTCAGGAGAGCTTATTCACATGAGAAGCTAGTAAAGTAAAATTGCATCTTAATATTCTGCAAAGCATAAGGACATTGTTTTTGAGAACATTAGCAAGACATGAGAAAAGCATATTTAAAAGTTGGCCACTGGCGTATCAGGAGCCAATCATGATGGGCAGCAAAATATTCAGAAAAAAATATTAGATGAACATAAATACAGTCTACATGGTTGAAAAGTGCACATGATAACTGTCTGAATATCATATGTTGATGGCAATTTCAGTCCTATGCAGCTGCACTCATAGCACTTGGAAAAAAAGCAAACTACCTCATTGTTTCAATCAGAACATGAACAGTTTTATGTGACAAGCTCCAAGTATAAAATAAAAAAATATTCCTAAAACTTCCACATTATACTGCTAGTAAACTAGAATTTCATAGAAGTGAATAAACAATAGCTTTTGAGGCTGGAGAAATTGCCATCATGGTGTTATCTAAATCTCTCCCCAGAAGTCACGAATTATGACTAAACCTTTCCAATATAGATATAGCCTGAAATTCTATGTCAGAAGTATGTCCAATTGCATTTGGCAATCCTTAGCCAAGAGAGGCTGACTATAATTGGATGAATATTTGAAGTGCTTCATTATTCATGTAGGAAGGCTAGGTAAAAAGTGTTTTGTAGTCCCAAGACACTGGAGGGTGTGTGTTATTGGGTAATAACCAATTAGGAATGTTGACAGCGCTCTGCCTTTAGGATCACCCTGGCCAACAAAGCACCTGGGTGTATGTTGTTGAGCAAAGGCACACACCCACTGCCTATTGCTCAGTTTATTTAAGCAAAGCCTTCACCAAAGGAAATGGAGGACACTCCAAAGGATGTGCATTTGACAGCTCAGTTACATTCAGAAATACTGCTTCTTCATTGTTCCCTTTGTCTTCAAAAAATAAATTTTTTTCAACAGCACTCCTGAATTACTGATGCTACTGTCTTTTGGAAACAAATACAACTTCTTTGTTTTGCTGTTTATAATCTACAGGGAGCAACATCCTGACTATTTGCAGTAAGGAAACACTGACAGCAAAAGATCAGTTCCTAACTCCATAATCTCATAAAACACCTCACCATGCCAGTAAGTAAATACTGCAAACTCAGAACAACAGAAATCAATGATTTTCCTTTCATGCTAGTCTAAGAAAAGCATTTAAATTATTAGCACAGGCATCCAGAAGATTTAAAAAAAACATTTAAAAAGCATTTAAAAACTAAGAGTTCTGATACTTTCTCACATGAACTAGAAATTCAGCACTAATTCAGCTTATGAGAGCTCAACACTTACCCTACCTCCTGCAACAAGAGGATACTGTATTGGTGATACAAACATTCATTTTTATTTCCTCCTTCATTTTCTTTGGCATTGTAATGAAAAAAAAAAGAAATCTGCAAATTTGTATTCTGATTGAAATCATACAATAATGAAAATTTTATGAGATGCCCAACAGGACTTACATACCTACAAAAGAAACATTCAAGACTTTTCCTGAATGATTTGCTTGTTTCAAACATGCAAAATTCAGTGTTATAAGGAAGAACATATCAGTTTTTCTGCAGCTCTCATTTTCTGGCTTGTATCATATTTAGCCTGTCCTGTGGCACTGAGGGCTCTGCAGCGCTTGCTCTGAAATCCCACAAACAGCATCTCACCCTCTCCCCCTGTATCACCAAGACGATGATGTTTTGATGAAGCATCATGCACGGGCCCTCAAGATAATGGATTCAATGGGATACACTTAAAAGATCATTTTTCTCTTTTGTATTGACTGCTTGGACTGCTCAAAGACAGGAAGGGCTTTCATTTTTTATGTAAGCTGCAAGACCCCCAGGGCCCTCTAAAGTATTTAAGAGGGATCACTTTGCAGATGGGTAGAAGGGGCCCAGCAGACTGTCACGGTTTGGAACGCCTTCTTCCCCTTGTATCACTGACGAGTTTGGGCAAACCTAAAACTAGCTCCCAGCTGAACCACTCTCTGTCATGGCAGCAAGCACTTACCACTGTGTGGGATTTATGGTTAGCATTCAAATAGAAGTATGATTTATAGTACTTACACAGGGAACAAAATAAGACAAAAAAGTTTTGCAGAAGCAAAATAATCACTATGGCTGATGGAGATAAACAGCTGTAGAGCTGCTAAACAAAGCAGTCCTTGGCACACGTGTGTAGTGGCAGGAAACCATTATCCCGTGACATGAGTTTAATGCACTGACATTGCTGCAATTACATCCAGGCAACCTAACAAAACAAATTTATTGTATGGCACAAAATATTTCCACTTGCAACATTTATTTTTTAATTACAGTACAAATAACAACTTTTGGGGTGTGGATGGACATAATCCATCATTTGCTCTGAAGTGACACATATGGCAAATGCTGCATATTATAACTTTCTATGCCACAATAAGCAACTACAAGCAATTTCTTAGGCAAGGAATGCAAAGGGTTTGGGTGTGGACCTGGGAGATGCTGCTTATCCCTCCATCTCCCTCTGTGTCAGCGGGAGCCGAAGGCAAGCCGCATGTTGCTGCACTGGGACTTCAATCAAGCCTCCTGTTTCGCATGTGTGTCACACAGCTTGTGACATCTCTCTACCTGAAACACGTCTCCTCTGAAAAGAGATTTACCATTCAAATATGGCCTGTGCGAGAACACAATTTTTTAATTAAAAGGAATGGGATTTTAATGGGTCACTTAAAGAACAATTATGTCTACCATTTGACTGACAGGCTTGTCACATTTTACCATGAAAACCCCACTGGGGTCTAGGAGCTAGCATTAATCTTTTTCTTTACAAATCGTTGAACTAACTGCTGAAGTATACCCCACTGCATTTAACACTGCTTTGTTCAACCATCTCATGAGCAAAACCCCTGCATCTTTCTATTACTCTCCCTTTTTAGCTCTTTTAACCCTTTGCAAACAAAGTTTTTGATTCACAGAAACTGAATTGTCAGTGTTGCTCTCCTTCACCAAGTGCCTGTTCTGCAAAATGCAGTAGTGTGTAGAAATATAAAAGATAAGTCTCCAGTAATTACTTTGGGTACCAGACACAGCACAGCTGAGTTTGCTGGAAGCAGGATAAACGAGTACAGGAGTGTCATGCTGTATTGCTTTGAACACCTGAGCTGGCCCAAATGTCTACACACAGAGTGCTGCACAGAAGGATGGGGTAGAAAAGTGACCATGAGACCACTCCTTTCTTTAAGACATGCCCCTACAGAGCAGTCTATGAGTGGCAGCTTTCACTGTTGCAGAAGCCTGTTGGTTCTCTGAAACAGTCAGAAAGTGCCTTGAAAGTGCCTAGAAAATTGTCCAAATGAGGTACAAAGACAAGCGGGCCAGAAGAGTCCTACAGACTCGAGCTAATGTGCACATCAGGACTAGAAACAATTTATTTGGTTACAGATTCAAAGACTCAGTGAAAGAGATCAATACCAGTGAGGCTCAGAGAATCCTTTCAACTGATGTCATCAAGAGCAAAAGCATCATCTGAGATTTCTATGAAATACCCTGGTTGCTCACCTACTCAAAGAAATCTCACCACTTACAGCTGCCAGAAAACCAAGTATGTGTGGGGAGAAAAGGATAAGCAAGCTTTTTGCTTTGATCTGGTCAGGTAAAGATCACTTGTGACCTTTGTGAGCTCTGACTCCTTTCAACAGAGATAAAAAAGTGTAGATTAAAAAGAAATGAAGACAAAGTAATGAGGGAATTTAGATGATAGAAGTAGGGTCGACGCTCAGAGCAGAACAGGGACAGAAAAAAAAGATACTGAAAGTCAAGAGTCAAAGAGACAGTGACATTTTAAGAACTGTAGAGTCAGAGGAAAGAAAAATTGAGAACAGAAGACAAAAGGAGAAATAAACCTTGCCAGATGACACTTGTCTGGCTACAACATTTGAATAAACTGCAGACTGGTTAAGTTAGAAGAAAAGTTCACGTAACAGGAACAGGAGATATTCCCCTGGTCAGCACAGCATTTGTGCCTTATTTGCATTCAAACGACTGCAGATAACCATTTGGTCCTAAATTTTCACCATTTCCTATGCAACTTTGGCAAATACATCTCCAAATGGCAAGCATACTTGTACACATGAAACCCAGCCAGAAGGTCGATCATTACCAGAAAGAAGTAAGCCAGAAGCTGGAATCTATATCCTAAAGCTTCAAACACACTCGAAAGGTGGATGGGTGTTGACAGTAAAACTGGAAGCCAAATGTTTGCTTCTGCAATTACGTATATACTAGATGCCAATACGCTTAGCAACTACACTGCAATTTATGAAAGACCAATGAAGTACAAACAGTTTATGTGGGAGCAGAATGAGAACCTTGTGCTAATACAGAGAGGTTTCTGAGTGCAAGGAGTAAGTAAAGCAAAACCACTGAACCTCATGACTATTGTTCAAACATATGCCCTATTAGAAATGACCAATAAGCAGAATACTTCATTGACACCTCAGTTTCTAACGGGCTTTTGGTTATTAGGGCAGCAATAGACTCAGCACTTCATTTTATCTTCCCAAATATTTTCTTGCTCAGGCAGAGAGAGAAATACTGCTTGAGTGTCTAGTTTATGAAGCCATGCTACTGGGTAGAAAAGTGAAAACATCGTAACAAACTGTTTCTCATTGACAAATTTCCACCCACCAAGCTGGAATCAAGTACCCTTTGCAATGAAAGCATTTCTCAAAGCACAGACCTTTAATGTAGTTACTGACAACCTCCCCTCTCCCTGACTTACAAGTTGCTCCAACTCATACAAACTCACATGAGCCAACTGGCAAATGAATCTGTATACTGATGATATGGATTTTCTTCTTTCTCCTCAAGAAAAATGATTGTTATTTCAGAAGATTGCTAGCCTGAGAAGTAAGGAGAAGAAGCCTTGAACTTTCCAACATTCCTGAATGTAGACACGCATTCCTCTGGACATTTCCATGCACACTGTCGTAGCCAGGAAGCCATAGATAAGCATGGCATTGAATGTCAGTGGTATTAAGTCTGCACACCTATTGTCTCTGGGTCTGCAGGCATGTAAAGAATACTCTAATAATCCACTATCTCGATTTTGCTGTCATTTTACAAACTTGAGTGCAAAATCATCGAGCAAGTACAAACCACTGCTTTTTGTCCTCCAAATAAATACATAAACCTACTTTTTCTAACATTTAGAGGAGGAAGACAGGCATCGACTCCGTGTCCCCTTCCAGTGATGACTCACCACCAGCTACTGATCACATGATGTGAGAACCTGCTAATCTGATGGTGCTTTTTCTTTCACTAGTCACCAGCCACAAGCAAAAGTCACAACTTGCTGACCTTGCAAGTTAGACATATTACAGTTTGGAAAATATTTACTTCTAATGAGGCGACAGTGATGACTGACCTGTGGTGATCATTAATTGAGGCAAAATGAGGTCAATATACACCCTAAGTTCAATATACATACCTAGAGCTACAATTAATCTTGGTTCAGCCAGGACCAGAAAATACCCCTCTGAGCTCTTTATTGACAGATAGGTGTTACAAAAAATATCACTTTACAGTATCAGTTGTGTAAATTCTCTGAAATTACTGAGATACGCATGAAGTATATTATCATTCACAGTACTGTTTCTATCTTCTTCACAAGTCTGTATACATGGTTACACTAATCAAAACAGCTGTACTGCCTAACTGTATTGAGTTTGGTCCTCATGAATCAACATTCCATTTTTTCCTACTACATGTTACCAAAGACACCAACATCATCAACCACTTTTATCTCAGCTACTGGCATCTATAATTATTTATGCTTAGATATAGTAATCTTTTACACTTTCAATCATCATCCCAAAGCACTTTACAAATTGCTTTTTGTTAACCTTGGTAAGAAGTGACTGAAGCTCAAAGTTACATCAGTTATCTTGTGTTACAGAACAGGTCAGTGAGAGTCAATGTATTTCCCTATCCCAAGCCCTCCCTTTCCCTTGCCTCAAGACCATGCAGTGATCAAATGATGAAATACAAAAGGAGAATAATCAGATGAGTAAGACAGGATAGGTAATGGAGATTGAACTGAGCCTCTGCCAACTTCTTCTGCATATTTCCCTCCTGCCAGGAATGTTGCAGAATATTAAAGAGCTGTGACCTGGACCATTCATGCTAATACAACAGACAGAGCTGGTGTACAGCAATACTAAAAACTCTCATGGAAGCTTGCTCTTTACAACTTGCAACACAATATTTGTTCTCAAAAAGTGCAAACCTACTGTAGTCTAGCAACTGCAGCATCATGTTGATTCGAGAACTGTCACCTCAGACTTAGATGTTGCTACCCAGGAAAGACCACCAAATACCTTCACAGGTAGAGATGTACCTTTCAGGAAGATGAATCAAAATAAGGAGAGTAAAAATAAAGATGTAGTAACATCCACTCTCTCAATATATCCTTACAAAAATATATATCTCCAAATACCCATTAAGTAAGAAAATTTTGGATTTATTTCTTTAAGTGATTAGCATAACTTACAGCAGTTTGAGATGTACTATCCAAAGTGAGTAGGAAAGTTGTGACAGGGGTGCTTTCATGGAGGTGTTACAGAAGAAGCCCTATGCAAAGTGCAGACCACCCTCACCACAGCAGATCTCCTACCAAGCCTGAACTACCCAGCAATCTGCAGAAGTTGGAACTAAGGGCCATGTCACTGTTCTGTTTTGGAACTGAGGACAGCCTACAGACAACAGAAACTGCCAGAGCTCTGAAACAGGCAAGCAATGTTAACTTGACTGATACATAGCATGCCCTTGGAAGTCCACCTACACAACTTATGAAGGATAAGTCTTACTTGCAAACTGTCAAAAAAGGCCAAGGACAGTCTGGCTATTCTCCTAAGTAATTCTGTGCTCTTGATGCAAAAGAAACTCTGACCAATAAAAAAAAAAAAAATCCAGTGTCCTAACTGGATCCAAGTGTGTGAAATTTAATTTCCCTGAGGGCTGAGAGGAAAGATTGGGTAAGAAAACTGGGACACGAATGGATTGGTTCATCTGAAAACCTGAAATAGCCCTGGGCAGAAATTTGGAAGTATTGTGAAATGCTGTATAAGAAGAATCCATCTTCATATGCAGGCAGTAACTCTAGATGGGAGATGTGGTAATACAAACAGATACCTCAAAAAGTTCTATAAATAAATAAATACAATGTTTTAAATGTAATTTTCTCATTCTGTGGTGGGACTATAGGATGTGGCAATCCAATGCCATGGTGTTATGCAAATATTTGCACCAGATGACTTGGACAGAACTAATTAAAAGTTCAGATGCTTTGAACACATGAGATAGACAACACTGCTGATATTGCCGATATCAGAGATATGAGCTGATGCTCATATGATCAAAGTTAAACATCTTCCCATTGTGGTCTGATAGTCAGTTGAGGTTGTCTTAGCCTGATACACAATAGCTTCTGGTAGATGCCATACAGACAGCATTAAGGCTACAAGATGTAGGAATGCCAACTCCAAGCAAAGAGTTCAGTCATACTGCAAGATGATAGCAGGCTGCTCAGGTTTAAGTATCAGAACTAACAGGCCAGTGCTTCCTTTTCTCATAATCATTAATCCTAACACCTCAACCTGTTTGCATCAGACTCTCTGGTGACCAGAGGGAACAATGGGACAGCCTGCATGTGCCTCAGCTCTTAGGGCAGAAAGGCTCCTTTAGCAGACCCTCATCTCGGATCCATCTTCTCGGGAATAATTTTTTTTTTTTCTGGGCAGTGGAAAGCAAGCAATTTTTTTTAAGAAACCTTCATTTGCAAAACCTAAGTAATAATAATAAAAAAATTGTGTGCACCTAAATCTTTAAGAGGTAACTCTATGTGCTACCAAATATCAACCTGAAGACCCGGTAACTTAAAGTTAACCAAACCCTGTCGAGAAGAGGAAGGTGTGACCCAGTACAAACCAGAACAATTTCCCAGACTGTAAGATTCCTCACCGAATCCAAACCACTTATTTGGTCCATTCACATGTGCATAACTGTCAGTCAGTAACTCACAACAGAAGGAACAAACTGCATATGGGTGAACGCACCAAGGTCTACAGTCTTGGTGGAGACACCTGCATAAAAGGACTCCTGCCCCTTCCTCAGATATTCAAACAAAATTGGTATTTATTTCAGCAGACTGACTTTACATTAAGTCTTCCTGGTAGATAAATTGATTTGAACTGCCTCTTTCTGAAGCCTAAGTCTGGCAAATTGTATTATTCAGCTGCATGAGAACATGTCTGAGGCATGGTCTCACTGGTGTCTTGGGAGAACCTGAAGACTGCTGATGAGATAAAGTATTCATATGGGATTTTCCTTGTGAAAAGAGTAGGTTCTCCTTGGCCTGCAATATAACTGGGTTCTTTCTAATTATATGTTACTGGGGTTTTAAATTGTTTTGAGGGGGGTTTTTTTGAGCATTACTCCAGATTCAGAATTTAAAATTCTAGGATTAATCAAATCAAGATAAGCTGCTTGTCTGTTGGATTGCTTCACTGTGTCAGACTTGGGCCAAAACACAGATGGGTTCCAACTCCCTGGGTTCTTCAATCACAAGAGCATTTGAGAGAAGTCCACCATGGTCTTCCCATACCAAAGGGCAAGGATGCAGCAGCAGCAGCAAGACAATTTACAGTCACACCAGGGTTTCTTTGGGGGAATGAACGGATACCTGTCAGTAGAGATTTTACTTATCAAAGCCCAGACCAGGTTGGGGGATCTAACAGAAAAATGGAAAATGTGCCCTGCATGCTACAAGTCTTTACCTGATAGCACATAAGGAACTCTTTTTTAGAGTACTCTTTCAAATTCCTACTCTACTGCCCAAGAAGGAGAAAATAGAGAGGTACAAGAAGAGATGCTGTTGAGCCCAAAGGAGAAAGAAGAGTACACTTGCTCCAAAGCAGAGACTGCTCTATCAGAATAGGTCTCCTTCACACCAGCAAGTTATAATGACTCCAAAGCTGCTGTTTTGGATATCACCCTTTCAATCTCACAAAGAAAGATGACTCTGGTACCTGGCCCACAGATGAAAGGTTCACTTTAGGCTTCTGGCCCTTAGACTACATGTAATACGAGTCAGAAACCTAATGACTTTCATGTCTCAACCTGTTAGATGCTGGAGCCTGCAACCTATGCCTTGACTCATCCCCAGAGCAGTGCTCTTTCAGGTAAGATAATCAAGACCTTATTTTTCATAGACAGTATTTCATATGACAGTAAGTCTCAGGAGGTTTCAAATGGCCCAAAAATACTTGTGAGTCCTTGCCTTAGTATTGATATAATTCACACACGTGATATTGGCAGAAAAAGAAACATACAAGCAATGCTGACCAAAACCTTGAGTTAACTTTGTGTAACAAATTTAGACTCTAGATATAAACTGACCAGGTCATCTTCCAAGAAAAAAAATTTGTGTTAATGTTCAAATACTACTGGATAAATTTTGCCTAGCACTCACTGTGTATAAATATATGTAGATATATATACACACATATAGACCACTCATCCCAACTCCCCTCTGGAAAAAAACTTCATGGTAAAATCTCATAGAGAAACCCCAAAGAACTATACCATGATTTCTGGCATATTGCTTCATGCTAGTGTTTTGACATTCAAACGAGTTTAATAATTGCTCTTTTGAAGCTGCTAATGTAAAAAAAAAAATCTCTCAAGTTCTGGAAGTGGCTGGGAATTCCAGGTTCTAACAACTACACTGGAAATATTCACTCATCAAGAGGTTCAAAAGACACTGTCAGAACTGAAACACAAACACATATGAGAATGACTTGAAACAGAATGACTATAACTCAGAGTTTAGGTTTTCTTTACATTATGTTTGAAGAGACTTAAAATGTTTAATTTATTAAACTGGCTTTGATACTACAGGTATAGTTTTCACTTTCAAGTGCTACAATGGCTCAATTGAACACAGAATACATTAAGCTTAAATTCTATTGCCACCATACAAACTTATGAAAGACACTTTAGTGTTTCTTCACTTGAAGTAATATATTGCCTCTGTGAATTTGACATGAAAACAGAAGCAGCAGACTCTCAAACTGCACACACAACACTGTTAGACACTATCACTGCTCCAATTTAAAAAAAAATCCACTAAGTAATCACAACTACTAGTAGCTGAACACAAGGACCTCCTAAAAAATTCCCCAAAATGACACATTCGGTTTTCAAAAAACAGTTCAATTTTTTCCAGACATTGCTTCAATCTCTCTTGGCAGATCTGGGCTTTGGCATAGTTTCTCTTCCAGTTTCCTCTGCCCAGCAATCCTTGAGGAGGTTGTCCTAAGAAAGACCATGTGCCCAGCTGTTCCTCTTCCATACACCTGTATTTACTGCTCTCTTCCTCTAGTCCTGTCAGCTCCTAGTGTCAGGAGCAGTACTTCCGTCCACCTAATACTATGATCCAATGCTGCAGAGGCAGTAATACCAGTGAAACTCAGGCTTTGAACAAAATCACATCCCCTGAAGCATGCTTTGTACTCTTTGGAAAGGCAAGTCAGAGTTATGGGATCAAGAAATTCAAAACCTCCCCCCTCAAATGCTGGAAAGAGAATGAATGTAACACTGCCTTCCACCTAGAGAAAGATCTGGAGGTGAAGGGTAAGATATAGATTAATACAGTGGACACAATCAACATCTGCTATCCGATAACCAACTCTTAGAATTAGACTCCCACTACAGTGCTTGTCTGCCAACCCACCATCTAATATCCACACACACTGTTCAATGCACTGTTCTTTTCTTAAAGATACACTTTTATCTACAGTACATATACCATATGCTCACGTGTGCATCAATTTTCTAACTGCTTAATTACCAGCAAGCTGTCAGAGTCACAAATACTTCATTCAAAAGGCACATGAGAATTCGGAGCCTAATTATTTAAAAAGGCCCAAGATTCTATAAAAAGTATTCGGTTAATACCATGCTGTATTTTATTATATTCAACCTTGCCTTTACCACAAGTGACAAATCCAAGATTGCATGCTGACAGTACAGGAGAGCTGTTACTGCTCCAAAAGAAACAAAACAAATACCCCAACACTCCCACCTTTGGGCTTAAATGCAGTATCACTACAACTTTTGAATGCAATAAACAACGGAATGGGTGTTCTGGCATAAAATCAGAATTCTAGGTAGTAGAAAGCAAGTGCTCTTTACTATCAGCTTTGGTTTAGTACATACACATAGGGCTTTGCAGAAGTGCCATTTGCTGGGAGCGCAGTGGAACAGGGAAAGAAAAGTCAGTCTCTAACCGCCCACGAACAAAGAAAGCTAATTTAATTTTGAAACAAAAGGAACTAAATTCATCATTCTGAGACAACCCCAGGACACTCAAGCATGAAGTGGAAGAAAAGAAGTTGCCAAAGACATGCAGAACAAGCTTTTTAAAGTTACCTGGAATCGGGATATTTTGTAAGCGTGGCCAAGCTGCTGGTATACATGTGCCCACCCACATCAATGTGAACTGGTGCGTTAGATTTTGTGAGCTGTGCTGGAGTGGGGATGCCTTGATTGTTCAATGGAGATGCAGGGGATCTAGTGATCAGAGGTCTTGACATATTGGGCCGACTGTCCTGTGAAGAGATAGACCTGGGTTAATGATCTCCTTAAAAACCTCACAGAGACCCACAGTCTCAAATCACTGTCTCATGGTCTCAGATTATTACTTTTATCTTAGTAAAAAACAGACAAGTATTTGACAGTTTTAAAAATGAATCTAGCTGTAAGAGTCCTAACTAGCTACATTTTAAATAAGTGGGGCAAAATGCACTGGTAATACCCACAAAGCAGAAATCATGTTCAATAAAACAAGTTCTTCCTGAGTACTACAGTCAATTCGTACCAACAAAAAAGGGCATTCTTAAGAGTTGATAAAGGCACCGACAGAAAGAGTTGCAGACAAAAACACTGAGAACCATATTTTCCTTAATTAAGATGACCCCGGGCAGACTTTCTGTTCCTTCCCCAGCCCTCCGTCGCTCTCATACCACCAGAACAGAAATACAAACCCTCAACTCCTCCATCCTGCACACTCTTCTCTCGAACTCCCAATTCACATAGCACGGGAACAGAAGCAGAAACACCTGGACTAGTCAACTGCTCATGGACTGCAGACCACTGGACATCGGCAGCCTTTGAGAAAGACATTTTCCATTTAAGAGTTACGCGGATGGCGACAGCTGCCCCCGTGTGCCCCGCACAAGCTGCAGGTGTGCCGGTGGCGGCGGAGCGGCAGCCGATGCTCCGCCGATGTCCGCGGGGAAGCGCCGCACCGCCCGCACCGAGCAGCGGCCCCTGCGCGCCGCGGGCGGGGCAGGGCAGGGCAGGGCAGGGCGGTGAGCTGGAGCCAGGAAGGCAGGCGGCAGGCGAAGGTGGGGATTAAAATAGAAATGCATTCGAGAGCGGTTTTGAGACAGCCCCGCTTTCGACTGAAGGAAAGCCCCACGCGGGGCGGAATCTCATAGGGATGCCCTGAGAACTAAAAGCCCTTGCAAATGACGAAGTTTTACATTTAAAAGGTAAGCAAAGCAGCGAGAAGTCAGATACACTTCATCACAAAACTCTCTTTGTTCTTTCAACACTGTCTTTCAGCCGCACAAAGTAATGAATTCCTTGTAAACATCTCCTCGGAGCCAGGCAGCAAACCTCGCCAAAGCGGAGCAGCCGTGAGAGAGAGCAACAGGGCATTCGGACTAGCAAAGTGCGCTGCTGCCAAAAACATAATTTCTCCATTTTTCATGGCTGCTAAAAGACTCAAACCATAAAGGCCACATGAGCCAGGTAAATGTCTGACTGAAATGATTTACAAGCCAGCATTGCACAATAAATCCAAGTTATATGTAACAAAAGGCTTCTATAAACCACAAGGTACTTAACTAATTTTCTCTCGTACGCAAAAGCAAGCTAAGGTCTAATACTGATAAAAACAAGAGGAATGAAGAAAAACATATAGTTTAGATATTTGGGGGGGAAGGGTTGGGTTCTTTCTGTTTCTTTATTAAGCAGAAGTTAATATAAATCTGCAGAAATACTAGGCTTAATCACTACAATTGCTTGAGGAGGTGCCTGCAGCGCAAATAAGACAAGTCTGGACAAAATAAGGTACACACGCTATGCAAAACTAATGTCTGCTACAAATGCTATGTGGTACAACCACCACCCAAGATGCTACTGATCCGCAGTATGGTATTTAGTAAAATAATGAAGAAAACATTAAAAACCAAAAACTGGAAAGGTGGAAGTAAGAAGGCAAGGACTGACACAAACCAGGGAGTTGGGGGGGAGAACATGCATTGGACAATCAGCAGGAGGAAAGTAGCAGGTTTGAGGAACACACTTCAGTGCTTAAAAGCAGGCAAATAGTTTGGCAAAACTAAAGATAAAATCATCAGAAAAAGCTGAGACTAAAATGAAAAACAAATTCTGTAACGTGTATGAGACAGACACCATCTCCTTTAGCAGGATCCTCTCTGGCAGAAAAAAACACTGCTCTCTTGCAATTTAGCAGCACACTGTAGCACCACTGAGTCTGTAATAGTTTTTCAATTGGACACATTCTCCTGTATACCCTGCCTGGGGCTCCTCAAGAGAAAATGAACAGATTTGCAGGGTTAATATTGTAGTTAGGCTGGGACCTCATTCAGCATAGCTGTGATAGCACTGGCTGCACAAAGCAGTAGAAGAATGTGTAGTAAAAACATCACTGCCAGGATGGGAGATTGGTCAAAGGACTGTGGGCATTTTACAAGACAAAAAAACTCCACAAAATGAAAGAAAAGGGAACCAGTTTCCAAACCCAAGTCAGAACCAAGCTGCCATTTACACAGTTTGCCTACTAAAACTCTCAAGAAATAAAAATGCTTTATATACTTTTCCTCTTTTATTTCACCCTCCTCCTTTTCAACATCTCCTCTTCAGGCTACCTGCATTTATTGCATCTCATGAAATAATGCCCATTTTCTCAATATTTAGGTATTAAGCACAATAATACTAAGCTTGCTCCAGCCTGGATAAAAGCAGTTCACTACTGTTTTGGAGACCACTTGAAATGAGATAATGGTATTCCTACTGCAGTTGCCTCAGAGAAATTAAAGCACATACTTAAACCATTTTTTTAAAATATGGCATAGCACAATATCACAGTCATGGCACAGAAGGTCACCATCCAATGGGCATGGCATTTAACAGATGATTATATCATTGCATTAGTTAAAATCACTTTATTAGTTCAGCTAGGGAAAGTGTAACACAAGGGCAAACAGTCTCTCTGAAGGAACACATGGCCTGCAGTGGACTATTGCAAACACGGAAATTAACAAACTTTGGTAAAAAGTGGTTATTAACAACACACTGATGATAAATGATTAAGCTTCTACCACCTAATGTGGTTACAAATATAATTCCTTAGAAAGAACCACAGGAGGAGAAAAGGAAGTAATAGAAAAACTAAACTCAGTGGGATCTAGTAGGCTATCTAGAACAGCTGACAACAAAAAGAATCAAAAAGTTCTTCAGAAGCCTTTCTTGATGTCAAGCAGGTGCGAAATGCACCCAGAAATGGGTTCAGAGCTCAGCCATGGCTGTTCCCGTACAGGAGATCACAGAGGTTGCTGTCTGCCTCAGGAACTGCATCAGCTTTGTTCAGGAGCGGGACACAAAGGAAAGCTAGCACCTTCACTGGTTGGATGGGCAGCGACCCTCCTGACCTGTCAACAGTCTATCACTTGGTAGATTTTTTTCTCAAATATTTTAACATTTATCCTCAAAAAAAAAAAAAAAAAGTAGCAACAGAAAGTTGACAGTTTTGCAACAGTTCCAATGAACCAAAATACTTCAAATATCCTGTAAAACATTTGTCATTATCAACAACTTCTCATAAAAATTAGTTGCCATTTCCACTCAGAATTAATGTATTACTTAAACTATGTACTCAAAAGGTCCAAAATCTGTGCGCTAGGCAGGTTAAAGGCACTTAAGTATAAAACTCTTCAGTTTGGGTTCAGCACTGAAAAACAATGCTCTATTAGCAGTTTAGGGCACCTCCACTTTCTTGCTGTTATTTGGAGTCTTTCCACAAGAAGTTGTTCATAGGCACAGGTCTTTTAAGTATATCTGAACCCACTTTGCATTTTCTGCTCTAGGCAAGCCTTCCTGAAGGCTCAACAGATGTGAAAGCAGCCCTCCCTGAACTACTCCTCCTGGGATTTACAAAAATCTGTATGATTTAGGGGTCTTCCTATCAAAGGCGACTGAGGATCATGGAGATCATCTTTCAGAATTCTTCTCCTCCCTATCTTTTTCCTCTATCCCAGCTCTGTTCAGGAACATTGTTAAAGAATAAGCCTTTACAGCTGAGTTGAAAAAACACAGTAGTTGCAGGGCTGAGATATGCATTCATGCAACTGGTCTTCCAAGCAACAGTAAGACAAATCAAGTTGACCTTCTGGTAGGAAGTGGAAAAAATAAGATATCTGAAGAACACAAGTCATGACAATGTCCTAATTGTACAAAAATTTAAGAGATGGGAGGCTTACGCCTTCCCTCAAAATATTAGCGTTGGTGTCAGAAGTGTTATTTACACTGTGGTCTTCATTAAAGTCATCCCAGTTCCCTTCTTAAATCAGAAACCTTGACAAAAACCATGCCACTACAAGACAACCCAAGCTCACACAGAAGGACCTGCATTCAAGTGCAACAACCTACTTGACTCACTGGACTGTGGGGATCATTTTAGGTTGCAGTTCAAGACATTGCTGGCTAGGGTTATTATTGCTAACATCTTCCCAGCTGTGAGCCAGTCCAGCTCAAGCAGAACTATATATGCTACTCAGTTATTAGTTATTGGATATTCCCTGTCACAGCCTAAACAGATATTACTGCCAATAAACTCAAACCTACATATTTCAAATTCTCTTGGATTTTTTCTGAGGGGAGGTAAGGACAAGCATGTCTGATCTATTCTAGACATTAGAAACAATAATCATGGCAGTAGTTTATACTAAGGCACCAAATCAGCCTGTGTTCATTATCCCTTTTTTCACAACAGAAAGCCATGAGAGAGATGCTTCTCCTCACAAAAGCTTGGTGCCCAGAACAGCTGGAAACAGCAGTTAGCACATCCACATCAGCCACCTCCTGCAGAAGAGACGCCTCTGAACACACACACCCCACTGCATGCAGAATGAATCCAAACAGCAAAAAAACTTCAGAAGTTGGTGACAAATCTCTTTTCCTCCAGTACAAAGTGGAAATCACTCAAGTGTCATGGACAGCTATGCACCCACACTCTGAAATAAACAGTAGGCTAATGTTTAGGGGTGCCTGTGAGAAGGGGGAAAGCCCAGCTCAAGACCCTCATACAAACCAGGAATATTAGGACTACTCTCAGATTTGGCTCCTGCACAAGTGTCCCCATTTTGAAGAAGCAGATTAAAAAAAATCATTAAAGATTATATTTTTAATCATGATCATGTCTCACCACAATGCTTAAACAAGTACCCCCCACTTTTTTCAATTCAGCAAAGACAGTTGCCACAACAAAGAGGCTGGATAAAGCATTTATTTAACATAAACAATATCAGTACAGTACAAACAGCACTTCTGGAATGTGTGCAAGAAGGCAGATATACAAGAGACTATGTGTCCAGGAAGCCCAGGTGCTTGTCCTGCTGGAAGGGGAAACTCCCACCCTGGGCACCTCTATGGGCTGGTGATGTTCTCATACCAAGTATTCTAGCTATGGCTTTGGTACTTAGCATCCACAGATGACACCAGGTTGTGCTGGCCCCTCAAACAGAGCCCTGCAAGATGGTCAAAGATGACCACATGCACAACACAGAGCACACAAACTGCATTTTGGTCTCAAGGTGTGCATGCCATTGTGGTGCTTTCTCTTCACCTTCATTCTGAAGAGCCCAGAAGCACAAAGAAGTTGCCCAGGTCTTTGTCAAAAAGTCTTTACATGTGAGCACATTCATGGCTTTTCTTCTGCTTCTTCCCCATTACAGCAATGGCCAGTAGCTCCCTGAGGACATGGTTGGGCTTTACTGCTGCCACTGGGTCTGCAAAACAAAGAAATAGCCCATTGTTTTCCCCAGGGAAAATATGCCAATTGCACTGTCATGTTTTGCTTTTCATCAGTATAATCCAACTGCCCTCTCTCTCACAGCTGCAAGGTTTAGGATTGCTGACTCCAAACATTAGGAATTATAAGGCAAAACTCCAGAACAATTGTGTTTGAGTGTCACATGAGAAACAGACCCAAAACACAATCAGCTGCAATTCAGTGCCTCAGCAAGCCGAGATACCAGGTTCCATGGGACTCAGCAGTAGTACTAGAATTAACATTTTAGATTTCTGAAAGAAAACCCTCCTTTTAGATCCTGAATGTCTGTCAACATACCAAATTATTTTATGTAAGACAGTCAAATACAATGGAGAGCTTGAGAAGTAGGAAGGTTTCCTGGATATGCTGAGGCATCAAAGTGCAGAAGACCTGTGACTATGTCAAGTAGTTGCTCACTCCTCCCACCACAAGTGCTATACTTGCAGCACTCAGTATTATTTTCAGAAATACATACAGCAATGCATTTTAGAAAGGTGGATGTCACAAGGCTTCCTCAGAAAGGGGACAAAGATACCCCATGAGGTCCATCATAGCCAGTGTATAAGATATAGGTCAGCACAAAACAAAACCTTGGCTGGTACCATTTCCTGAAGGTGCCAGGAACCGCATTAGGTTGCTCTCTGTATTCTGCAATAGTCCAAACGCAGATCAAGCCTACAAAGGTCATAAATGTACCTCTTGTCACACCAGAATGGCTACAGCAGTGGTGACTGGAGCACTTACCCGATGGGACAATTTTAACTGGTACATTCTCCTTGTCCCTGAGGCACTGGCTCTGGGGCAGAGCTCTGATCTGGCCCCTCAAGATGGGGATCCCTTGCTGCACATGCCAAATGCTGGCTGCTCGCAGCCTTCTCCTCCTTGAGATGCTAGCACTGCTGAGCTAGGTGCTCGCTAGGTGCTGCAAGGACTGAAGAGATTGTGGTTGCATTTCCTTGGTAAAATGAGCCTTGCTGGGATTTCAGAGCAGGTCAGGACCTAGAATAAATGACACAGGTGCAGAGAACCAAATGCAATCAAGGGACTGAAAGAAGCAAGGTATTTTTGCTGGACGGAGAAAGTTGCCTACCTGGAGATGCAGAACAGTAAAAAACCATCCTTGGACAAGAACTTAGAGAAACTTTGGTAATTCCAGTGTCCAGTAGCCAAGTCTATGGCACACAACTAACTTCAGCAGAACAGTTCTAACCACACCATCATAAACTGATCACTGAGACCTTAAGAAAAATCTCTAATGAGAAAAAAAATTCATGTAATGGCAGGAGTCAAAGGAGGACCTGTGTTTATACCAGTAGAGCAGTAAAGGCGACTCTGAAAACCTGGAAAAAGTCAAGTTTACAGAGACAGGATGTACCTTCTCCAGTGCTTATAAACCTCCCTGAAGATATTCCTAAGTGTTAAAACTGCAGACAAAAATTTAATAGCTCCCTCCAGATATTTTATAAGTTTGTACTCTTTATGGCACATTAACTCAGACCGTTGCTTGTTTTGCTAAGCAGTGCTGAGGTCAGTCCAAATGTTTTCATTTATTATATTTGGGCCCTGCAAGTAAAGCTCTGTTCTTCTGTGCTGCCTACCCATTTCTTGCTGTGCATCCCTTCTAAGCTTGGGTCAAACAAGTCTTAAACATGGCCAACACAGAACTTGACTTAAGCCCATAACACAAGCAGGATCTTTGGAATACATCCAACCCCCTGTACTATAAAAAAAGACAAAAAAAAATCCGGATGTAACATGGGAGACCAGCCCAGATTCACTACCCCTAAATACACTCACTTCCACTAGCCACCTTGGCTTTCAACAATGGAAGGAGACAACTTCAACAGCCTTCAGATATGCTGATTTGATTCTCTCTCAGTAAAAGCAGCCATTTAATTTACAAGCAAAACCGGATTTGAAAGCTGCTCAATTAGTGCACAGCACACCACTGCCCACCTGACACTGTATAACCACAAGGTGTTTACTCCAAGGTGCAGCAAGCAAAAACATCTCCTAACCATGCTGGAGGACATGGTGTTTAGATGCAGGAGGACGTTAGACCAAAGGTCAACAGACCTGCAGTGATGCTTCTGATGGTATCCTATGACAGGAGCAGACTGGATGGCCAGCATTTCAGGCCACTCACTCCACCAAGAGCTTGTCTGTTCTGCACTGGTTTCTACTCAAATTAGCAATAAAACTGAGTTAGGAGTGATCAAACAAATGTGTAACTTCTCAGTCTTTGCTAAACAGACATGCCCAGTTCAAAGTATTTCATGAGGTGTATAGCAGAAGTGCTTCAATGACCTTCACTCAGACTTTTTATTCTCACATGCAAAAGGAGATCTTATCAGATACTGCAGAAACAAGCCAGTAAGTGCCAAGGGATCCCTTGGTCTGAGCAGAGAAAGGCTGCAGTCACTGTGGACACTTTTTCAGGGAAAAAAAAAAAAAAAAGAAAAAAAAAAAGAAGGAAACACTATTAAAGGATGAGCAGTCCCTGGGAAAGGCTGCCAGGTCTGAAGAGCCTTTAGCAGCCTGGCAGCCCTGCCCACAATAGTACAGTTTGACACAAAAGTCTTTGCTTCTGCTGCCCTGAGGACAGTTTCATTTACTTTCCTTTAAACCTGGAAAATAGGTTGCTTTTCTTCTCGTACCTCTCTCAAACCTCGGGTAGCAAGGACAATGTGAATTTACGTGTACTTCATAGGAAAGCAAGCACACAAAGGGAGCTTCACCTCTTGGCAGAGATGACAGACTAGTTGCCCTCCATACAAGGCTTCATTCATTCCAGCAAGCAGCATTGATCCAAATACCTTGGACCACTTTAACCCTCCTGCAAGAGATGTAGCCTGCCAGCTGTTTTGCAGATAACATAGCTGCATACTCAGAGGCTCCCTTCAGAGTCTATACTGCCTTCCTGAAAGATGCAGCCACCAGGTCAGCTCTCTTCCTCCTTGGGAATAGCTCAGCACAGAGCAGTCAATAGTTCCCACTGCCTCTGTGAGGGATGGAGAACCTCCCAGCTCATCTCCTGCACCAGTGAAGCCAGGAGTGTGACAGCCACCTCCACTCCATGCGTGTACCTGGTGTTTGGACCAGGAACGGTCATGGGAAGGAACAGGGGAACACTGGAATTCATCTTCCAACTGCTCCCTGGTAGACTAGGTTGAGATATATTAATAATGTAATTTTTAGTCAGACTTTTCATTCAAGTGCTGTTGCCTTTTATCCACTTATAACAGGCACTCTACACATATTTTGTGAGAGTCTTTACATAAGAAAAGGGTAAGGGAAAAAAACTCACTCCCTTCTTGGTTTAGAAGGAAAGGACTTCTGTTTGCCAGAACCACATTGTTATATTTGAATGCAAAGTTAAACAAATCTTTACAAATAGTGTCAAGATTTGAGTGGGAAAGAAACCAACTGGTTACATACTTCTTGGACCAAGTTTGCAATTTGTCCAATAATCTTCTGGTGAGAAGCAACACTAGAAAACAAGCATTGCTAAAACCTGTCTGTTTTGTTTGCAAAGTAAAATCCTATCAGGAGCACATGAATAAAAACTACCATCTTGAATTGCAGTCATATCTGAAGATTTTCAAGACCGATAAAAATGTAGCCTTCAGTGGGATAGCTGGAAGATTGTCATGAACTGTCAGAATTTGAGAAATGGAATTTTTCTTCTTTAGATTTGACTCACAAACTGAACAAAAATAAGCCTGTACTGCCTTATTTGAAGTCAGTTTACGCTCCAGTTTGAATAGCACCTGCCCTTGGGTATGTTCCAGAAGAACATCTACCTCTCCACAAAAGGCAGCTAACACCCATTGTAAAACTTCCAGAGGCACATTAGATGTCTGTTCCCCCCCAAGCAATTTCACCCTTAGAAGTAGAAGGAACACTGCCAGTTACAGCCTGTGCTGAGGAAACATGAGTTATAATTTTACCCTGGGAAAATTGCTGAACTGGGAGCTTCTGGTGTGGCATAGGTCTTGCCTTCGCAATCCAATGGTTCTTTTGATTCAGAGAGGCTTTGAAAGGGCGGTGATGAAAAACATAGCCTCTCCCTTTGAATCAGCCAGCTGCCTGCTTTCCTTTGCACTTTTAAATTTGGTTTAATAATTTGCCTAGGAGAAGAAAGAAATAACACTGACCCTTCTAGAGAAGATACAAAAACGTATCAACAAAACATTATCTACTTCAGACTGAACATGCAGACAATAACCCTCCCCCTTTGTACTATCCAAAGAATTTTGTGTCTGGAATTACCTTACCAGGCTTCAGAAAAACACAAAAAAAAGCCTCTATTAGCTCTTTTGGCCATATGAAGG
The DNA here is from genome assembly GCA_013399695.1 of Formicarius rufipectus. Classification (NCBI taxonomy): domain Eukaryota; kingdom Metazoa; phylum Chordata; class Aves; order Passeriformes; family Formicariidae; genus Formicarius; species Formicarius rufipectus. Next base: position 871,721 of record VXAU01002188.1, read on the forward strand.
GGAAAAAGCAAAGGGACAAAATACAAGGATCTGATAAAACCATGTTGCAGCACACAAGGGCTCTAAGCACCCTCCAGATGTTTCTTGAAGCAACAAATAAAATGTTCTCACGTGCAATTGCAATTTTGAAGACACGGTGTCCACTTCGTAATTACAAGACTAGCTAATAAAAGACAGCTTAATCTATAACCTGAGTGCAGAAAAAAGACATGAAAGCGCTACAAAGCCATACATTTTTAATTATCTAATTTATGGTTAAGATGTAAACGAAACCACAGTTTTGACAGTTACAGCTCAGTCTGGTAGAGAATTAGAAATAGGAGGTGAAACTGTAATCTTAAATTATACATCCCTTACTCCGGTATCGATGAAACACCACAGACAAAAAGAACTGACCTTCAGAAGCTCTGTGTCACTGCTCAGTTTTCCTCTTGTCTCATCTACTTCCCCTTCCAATGTGTTTCTGAAGCTGAACTTAGCAAAGCCATGTCCCTGTCTCTCAAAAATGATAATCTATCAAAACCCCAGTAGAGGGACAGAGACTGCCAAGAGGGAGGACAACGCAAGTTAAAAAACAGTGCAAGGAGAAAGTTGAACTTACTGAGATGGCAGGCTTTTTGGAAATCCTTGTTAAGATGGACTGCAAGGGGGTGCGTATACCCAGCTCAAACACAATCTCATGCATTTCCAGGACTAGATAGGACTTTTTGCTCTCCTATTAAAATTAGCAGCCTACAGATTTCATAACAAGCAGAAGAATGAAAAAAACCCAAACACTATCACGAGAGAAATCGTATTATCATTAGGTATTTCAAAATGCCTGTGGGTTACTTAATACCATGGGACAGGCAGCATAACACCACACAGGTGCTCACTGTATGGGGTCAGGAAATAGCCTCCTGCTAAAAATACACATATGAGACAGCACACAGCAATGGGGGCCTCTCCCCAGAGCTCTGGAAATGGGCTACCCATGTGGCACATGGGACTTGAACCCAAAACCATCAGTGACCCAGATACTTCCCTCCCTACTGCTGCCCCGTAATAAAATCTGTCCATCTTTGGATTTTAAATCACTTAGAGAATCTAGTATGTTTTCAGTTGACTGGTAGGAAGGGGTTGAAGTCTTGAATTAAGCTGAATACAGGTGTGGCTAAATTCAAAACGCTCCTTCAGTGCAGTGCATTAAGGTTTTCATTTTACCTCTTTTCAGGTATTTGAAATTTTCCTAAAAGCTGGAAAAATACTTAGGGATGAAGGGAGAAAGGGAATGGTGGATATATGACTATGCGGGTCAAGCAGCAATTTTTCTTTGTTAGTGTGAAGGGCAGGACTCAAGGAAAAGAGAACATAAGAGTCTGCTCTGGCAGGCAAAAAGAATGCTTGGCAAGACAACCACCATATGGCATGTGAACAAAGCATATTTTAGATTTGGTTTGTTTGATTCCATTATATGTAAAAGATACTCCAAGATCCATGCCTAAGAAATACAATTTTGACTATTATTGTTTTCAGACCTGTAGAGTTTTCTCCAAGCAGTCATTGTAGCTCATATGATAAACACATACATTTGGCAGCTAATTATAGCACTTTTTGTCCACAAGGGTGATTAACCCTGAATCTATATAACCATGGGCTAACAGAAGCCATCATCGCTCCACCAACCTCATGAAGCAGCAATCCACTATTTAGTTGTAGATGAACAATCTCTGCTAACTAGCTCAGCAAACTCTTAATTTTATTTTAAAAGGCTTTCACTTGATCCAATACCAGAACAGACCACGCATATAATCTTAGAAGAATGGATGAAATTTACATTATATATAAATATGCACTTCTTTGGATTGCCAGCTTCTAAGTCTGCACATGCACTTCCCTAGTTATTACTAAAACACAAGGCACCAGTGGTTGGGCAACAAAAGATCTGAAATATTTAAAGAAGCAGAAAGTCTATGCCTGTCAGTCAATGAGAAATGCCAATCTTACTTTCTCTAGCTATTGGTTTTCATTGCCTCCCATGTACAACACATCCCAGTAAAACTGAAAATTATTTTTTCTAAAATTCTAAACTAAAATTACACATTAGCATAAACTGATAGTAGTTATAGCTGTGTCATGGCACAGAGAAGAATTACATCATTACATGATTCCAAGGGACAGCTCAAAATTCAAATGGCAAACAGTGATTTCAATAAGAAAATGAAAGATAAACATAATGCAGTTGCATTATGTCCACAACACAGAGAAGATAAGTTAAATAACCCTGGACACAGACTGCCACTTGCCACAGCTGGACCAGCCACCATGTGGTAATCAGCCTTTAGGTATGAAATGAACATCTTGTCTGTTAGGCTGTTCTGTAACAGGGCTCTCGGGGAAGCTGGCCCTTACCAGAACGTTCAGGTCAGCTAATTTAAACTGCTGATGAGGCAGTAAGGTTTATATGAACTTATACTCTTTCAAAATAATACTTGAAACTTTTTGTTGGGTTTGTGGGAAAGCAGGGGAAGACTTTATTTAACCAAAGCTAGAGAAAACAAACTCATTGAATATGCTGAGTGGTAATAACCAATAAGGCCATGCTGCTAAGGGGAAACATATTCTATAGGTCCAAACTGACAGTTTTTAACCACACCTGTCTCCTGCGATAGAGAAAAAATAAAACAAAAAACACTTTAGAGAAGGATCAGGACTACAAGATTGGGGGGGAAAAGGTTTAAAAAGAAAAAAATATCACTAAAAGAGCAGTTTTGAGTATCAAAAATATGAGAAGGTCTCAGGTACAAACAACCATCAACCATGATGAAATAAATTTTTTAAACTACATGCAAAAACCCCACCACAATACAATAGAGACCTGAAAAGTGGAAGAAACCATCACAAGGAGCTGACAGGTAAAGGAGAAAATAAAGGGACAGTGTATACAGTGACAGATCCGGAGTCTTTAAAAGACCAATTCCAGATAAAGTCTGGGATATAAGGACTGCAAAGGATTTTATCTGGAACCGGATAAGTTTGAGGGAAACATCAAGAATGCCTTAGAGCTTGTGTCTCACTTCATGCTTATCTCCTGCTGTTTTAATTGACACTTGTCTCCTATCCAGGAGCAGTGTAGGAAACCATCAGTCCCCTCTCTGGTGTGGAAGGGGAGGAAAGCAGAGGCCAAGGAACTAAGATTCCTGCAAAGGACAAGGAAAGGGGCAGAGACACTGAGTGCATGTTGAGAGTGGGAAAACCCTTTTGGAGCAACAAAGTCCCGCAAGAAAAGGGAAACAGCAGACAGAAGGAGAAGGCATTAAACAGGTAAGAGTGAAGAAAAGGGAGCATAAAAAAACCCAAACAAACCCAAAACAAACCAAAAACCAAAAGAAGCTCCCCAGAAGTGCCAAACATTTAGGTTGACAGGTCTCTCCTCCAGAACAAATATTTGAGAAGCTTGGCTTTAGGAACAGAAGAACTGTAATGTCAGAAGTAAAAGCATTTGAAACAAATATGAAAAGTTTCAGAGGTCTTGTGGTGATCATGTAGTAGAGTGTAAGAGAACTTAATTTCAGCAACACTTCATGAATGTTAGATTGTCTCAACTATCTTCCATCCCATTACAAACACACTCAACTGAATGACTGATTTATGATGAACACCAGCCTAGACTTGAAGAACCAATGGGCAATAGCTTGGGAAGAGGTTTATCCATGTGGAGAGGGATTGGAGTGGAAGGATGTATCACAAGATTATTTTGGTTTTCAGCAGAAACACTAAACCTCATGATTTCCACCTGCACTGCCTTGTACAACAAACAGAACTTCAATCCAGAAAGCAACAATGGGTGAGGGCATGTGTGCACCTTATTCCACATATTTGACAAGTAGTGTGGAATGAGGTGTGGCAAGAAGTGGAATTCCTAACTCCAGCCCTGACGAGGAAAGATGGCTGGGTGCCAACCACACCATGAAGGTCTTGTCATCTAAAATTCAAGTAAGGTCCCAAGGACCCCAAGAGTTTCTCATACTGAGGTGTGCTACAGATAAAGAAAAATTTATATTATAGTCACAGGGTTTGATAACCACAGGAGTCTTGCCTGCCACACACTTGCTTTAACAAAACCTCTTAATCCATCTTGCAGTGATGAGCCTTACAAATTGTTCAGCATCAAGTAGCTTCACTGAGAATAACACACTCCTGCCAACAGCAACTTCACTTGACCAGAAGCAAGTCTGGAAGTTTCTAGGATGCTGACACTGACGTATCTAGTAATAGGGATGGAGGTTCACCTAGTGAGGGCACAGTGAAGCAAGACAGGAGGGTCATCTGGGACTAAGAAACCCAGCAGAAATCTGAATGCATGACTGAGTTTATAAGCAGTAGTAGTTACATTAGAAATGGTTTTAAACACAAAAAGTGAACAGAAGACAAGCAGAAAAACTCTAATACATGCAAATTCGAATCAATACTGACAATAGATTTTTATAAAGGGTCTAATGATACAATGTCAACTAATTCTTCCCATCTGAAGCCTGGCACCATTTAGTATATTTAATTCAAAAAACCCTGAGTGCATTTTTTTCCCTTCTCCCCTTCTTCCAGCTCTTTTGCCATGCTGATGCTTGTTTGCATTACATCTATTTTGAGCTAAATTAAATAGGAGAAGCAGAGTTTTGATTCAGTAGTAGCAATAAATGGGGTTAGCCTGGCATTGATCTGTGTAAAGGGGCCAAAGCTAGGACTGCCAGAAGCAAAACATGGTCAGTGAACTCTACAGCACCCAGAGTGACCCTGCAGCTGAATTCCTAGCCCTGATTACAACAGAAAGAGACTTGCTTTCTGAACAAAGAGTATTTCAGGCAACAGATTAGCAAGAGGAAGTCTACTTGCAATGGCAGACTGAGAAAACCAACCAGAAATAAGAACCACAGCACATTTTGGAGGATATTAGAAAGCTTCTGAACAATGCAAAACAAGTGCCTGCCTTGCTCTACATTTCTTGTGTATGGCATCATCAGGTCCAAATGCTGAAGAAACAGTAATTTTCTTTTGCATCTCAGTTAAATAACTTTAAGTTAATAAAGTATATGTCAGTGAAGATGAGCCAAAATCATGCTAAGGACAGCACACTAAAAAAGTTCCCTTGCAGACTAAGAACATTAGACTGGCAGCCCTACAGAAAGGGCAATCACTTTTGCTCTAAAAGTAAAGGCCCCTTTTATAAATCATACTTTAAATTCAGCCCGCAAATTTGTACAGAAGGAGAATTTCACAATCCTTAGGAAACATGGATCAAATTTGCTTGCTCTCTGGGTGTTTGTGCTGTTGTGCAATCCAAAACAGCAAGAGCACAGCAGTAAATCTAGCCTCATGACCATCAAGTTTAATCATGGTGTATCTACAACAGAGAACAAAGTGCCTCTTATTCCCACTGCACTGTGATCCCACCAGAACTCAAGCCAAGCAAGGTCAGTTCGGGCCAGCATTTGGCTAGAGGCTTGGCAGAGCACTGGAATCAGCAGTTCCAAGGCTGAAGGCAAGCTTACACCTCGCTTCCAGTGAGGTCGCATCACACAGAAGAAGCACACAAGGTGTTGGGCACTCAGTCGTCCCCATCAGCACCTTCAGCCACTGCTCCTAACGCTTTGGCAGGTCCACTGGCTATTCTGTTCTGGATACCGCAAAAAAGTGGTGAGCAGCACAGACTTTCCAAGTGATTCAAGGCTACTGAGCAGCAATGCTTCCTATCCCCATTTTTTTATCCAGGACAGCTGGGTGACATGGTGCTGTGTCCAGAGCTCACCCTTGCTAGAAATCCTGAGTCAGGGATGATTGCCAGCAGTGCAGCCCCACCCCTTGTGCTGCCTTCATCAGGAACAGTGGGGGACCTTAGTCCTCAGAGCAGTGAAAAACGGGATCACTCATCATCACTGCTTTGACTTTCAACCTATTTCTTTTCCATATTTTAAACAACCATTTCCTTAAAAAAAGGATCACAAAGTATTGAGCCATGTCAAATCCTCATTTATGAGCTGTTAAAGGCCTTCAGCCTATTTTTTCCCCACACAAAGTCCCTTAAGAGATTTTTGCTTGCTGCTTTACCAAGGGTCAAGGTGGGGACCCACAGAGAAAAGAGTGAGAGATGTAGAGTCTGCTGGTATACTGACAGCCTGCAAAAAATTGTCAGAAATCTGCAAGACAGCAGCCTGCTTTTTTACTGCTACTCATTTGGCCTGCCACTCTTATTAGGGGTTGATTAAATCCTCTGGAGTTTCGCGGTGGCTGCAATGTCAGAGTATGGGACATGTGGTTGTCATGACTGGGAACTTGCTGACTGATTTATGAGAACTCACAAACCCACAAAACCAAAAGATTTTTATTATTCACTTACATTCTGAATGCTCCTTTCACCTTTCATTGAATAGATCTTTAGCAAATGAAAGTTTATTTTTAGTTCAAAATTCAGTTTCCCTTCTCTTGAATGGTGCCTAAGCATGATATACCTTTGCTGTGGAAATCACTCAACAGTAGCCCTCTGAACAGCTCGAGGTCAATATACCTACATCAGTAACAGCATCTTAAAATTAAGTTGACATTTTAACTGTTCAGCAGGCATTGAGCCATCTCAAATAGATCAGTTCATTATTAAAAGTGGCAATTATTGTAAATTACACTCTTCATAAGTGCAACTACCTAAGCTCAAATACGTTATGATGCCTCCCTGACCATTCCCTTTAAATGAGGATAGCTGAGGGCTCAGACATCATCACGCAGCAAATAGCAGTGCAATTTCAGACTACTCTTTTTTAACCACTCCTCTCCCCATGGCTACCACCCCCATGGCAGAGCTGGCAAAACAGACTACGCGCTCCTGCGTCCTCTGTTCCAGTCCACAGATTAAGCATGGCGACTCAATTTGCTGGTGACAATGACAGCACCCAAAAAATTAATGATCCCTTGACCAAGGTTTGCTGTAGCTGCTGAAGTGCAGGCACAGTTCTTTTGCTGACTCCACAAGGGAGCAAAAGCCTTCCACAAAGGAGGAGAGCAGCCGAGGGCAGTAACATCAAGCTAAGATTTGCCAGGGCTTGTCTGTCAGAGGACAGAGTTTTGCATTTTAACCACTTTTGGCACATTCCACATTCGGTATTTTCAGGAGCTTTCTAGGATGTTTATGAAACAACTGCAAGGCAGGCAACTAAATTGATGGCGGCACAAAGAATGTCTTCCCACATTCCTCTCCCATGCTCTTCCTGGTGAAATAAATGAAGATGTAGTTTATGTTTCTGTAATTACAGTTTGTTAAAAGAAGAACAGGTTGCTAAGTTATGGTAAGGAGCCCATGAGCCAGTCCTTTCCTTTGAACACTACAGCAATGCAGATTTTACCAAATAAACAGACTGGTCAAAACATTACTCAGAGCGAATCCACACTCTGATATCATCCAGCATAAAACTACCTACTTTTAAACCAGTCATGTTAATCAATCCAATCAACTGGCCATTGTTCTTATGAGAGCCATTTTAACATAGGCAATATTCAGAATACTGTCAAATTTCAGTAGTTTAATACCTAAAGGACAATATTACACATTTGCTTTATGACATTTTTGTACTATACATCATCTGTTATTTGCTTTTAATCCTGCATTTCCCCCATATAAATACTTCCAGTATTTATATAGTCTCATAAAATTCCAGTACAAAAGAATAAGCGACAAGAACTTTTCCCCATACATTACTTACCAACTTAACTATGTAACACGATGTGAAAGGTTTATGCACACCAGCTGGATCTCATTACAGCTACATTTCTGTCTTTTTAAAGTGTACTTTATCTGAAATACTGAAATCACTAAGAACTTCACTTAAAAATACATTAAGCTGGCATACACACAAGTTTCTACAGCAGGATGCTAACTCACTAAAGAAGTTCACAAGTCAAGCTGAAATTTAAAATGCATCAGCTCCAATTAATGTATCTGAAACAAACTGAATGCCTCAGCATAATTCAGACTTTCCCTTCTAAACATCACAGTAACCAGAGATGTACACTTTGTATAGTAAGAAAACCAGCAAGAAAAATAAGAAAGGAAAAGTTTCAAGAGGGCATTGATATCACCTCCCTACTGATAGGTGCTAAGACTCGGATGTGCACTGGCTTTATAATAAGATGCAGCTAAACAGCAGGAGTCTGAGCTGGTATGAATTCAGTAGCAAGACTGTCAAGGAAGTCTGCTAAATACACAGCTGAACCAAAGCAAGCTTGTCAAACAATTTGGTATTACCAGTTGAGAGATTCCTGTTCAATCATGAGGCAGGAATTGTGGTTTAATAAAAGCACAGAACAAAACCAAGCATAAAAAAAAATCATGTGCAGTGATTTTATTTTTGTTGTATATTTGACTGTGATTGCTGTCTTAAGTACTTTAATTGCCTGGCATCTCCTCAAGTGCCTTGCCTGTGGCGAGGGGAGGCAGGGTAGTTTATAGTTTGTTATTAATGAATGAAGTACAAACAAGTTTACCTTGTCTGTAATCAACATTCCCACCAAAACAGTTTGAGTAAAGGGGGATGTAATTCATCTCACATACCCAATGTGACTCTGTTAATATCTGCTTTTTCATGATTAAGGTGTTTCTGCTGTGTCACTTCCACCTCAGAGGGGAAGTGGCAAATATCTTTATAAACACCTACATAAGAAGTATCACCTATCTGTCCATTTCTGTTCTCTTCTACAGACATCTGCTCTTGGCCACTAATATAGGGATGAGGTATGGGGACAGGCCTCATATGACCTTCCTTGCATGCTTTCTAGGTTAGAAAAGGGGATGTGCAGGCAGATCTGTAGGGTCATTTACAATAGCTCTGGAATGACACACATCCGACCTTTCTCCACTGTAAATAATTTTTGCCTGGAGTGGAAATGGAGTGGAGGGAAAGAATGAATGATGAGAAGAAGCTCATACAGGATAAAATAAATATAATTGTCTGCTTCATTAAGAAATTATTAGAGCCAAGAAGCCACAAGTAAAAGTCAGTGGAAATATATGAAGAAAATGGTAAAGCAAGGAGGATGGAGAAACAAATGGATATTTTTCACCATTAGTGAAAGGCACAGAGTACAAATTTGGCCATTAGTCCTGTTTTTCCACTTAAATTGGTACAGAGGTCTACTGCTTTTAGATAACATCACATCCACAGCTCAGAAGACCATCCCGACAGCAAGTGTACCACTGGCAAAGTGAGCTTTCCCTTGTGGCTGTCAGCCTGTCCAGCCTGTCAGTTCACCTCTGGAGCCAAAGCAAGCTCTTCACCACCCAGGCTCCCATCCCCTACCACACACCAGGTCTCTCCAACAGGAGGGACCATCAACATGAGTTTTAGTGCCCTCCATTGCAAGGATACTTGTCCATTAGGATCCAGACTGAGATCGCTAATTTTCCCCCAAGTCACCAAAAAATGTGCTTTAAGAACAGCTAGCAATTTTCCATTTTTACATTTTTTCCCCACTGCCTTTTTGGACCAGATCACTAGTGCAACCAGAGTAACATCACAGCCATGTAGCCCGTATGCTCTTTATTGCCTTTGATCAGCTGGTACACCATCTCCAACACTGTCATGTTGTATCTCTTGAAACAACTTCTTACTTTCATGGTACTGTCCTGCTGGCACACAGGCAGCACACTTGTTGGTCCAGGGAGGCTCTGTGTGGTGGTGGCCACTTCTAACATGCTTTTTTCCATAATAAGGCACAATTTTCAAGTCGCAACATATATGACATCTTCTCCAGAGCACAGTTCTACTGCTCCTACAACAGTGCTCAAAGCATCCCACTACCATTGCCAAAAAGCAGATATTGCTGATCTGATGAACATGTTTCTTACAAAGTGCGTAACCATGTATTTTGATACAGCTGCATATATAAAGCATGGAAGCAGACCCTGTAAATATTGATTTAAGTCTCTTACTCATGAAGATGCATAGGAAGCAACTTGACAGAAGAGACCTGAAAGAGTCTATATGGAAGTATAATATATCATTATTTAAAAAAATAAAAAAAGTGGAGTACAGTGTGATAGCAGCTTGACTTCTTCTCAAGAATGGTTTGCTGAAAGCTAGGACCTAGCCATCCACCACCAGAACCAATGAGAAATTCCTGACTTCTCAGAGCTATGACACTACATGTTTCCTTAGAGGGGAAAAAAAAAAAAAAAGTGTTTTGATCAAGCACACCACTGAGGCATTTAAGGTTGTCATGTAACATGAACCGACTACACAACAGAAACACAGGTATTAGCATACACAGAAGAGACTAGCACGCACAAGTCATTTTGGATGCAGACAGCTATTCATGCAAATAATTTAACAGTCCTAGTATTCCACTAGGAAACAGAGTCAGATAAACATGGGAAAAACGAGACTCTCTTCTTGACCCTGTATGCATCCTGCATACCCTCCCACCACAGAGTGGAGCTGCTCTCTCTGTTTGGCATCCAGGTGGGATGAAGCGCTTTGACAGCAGGAACCCACTGGGGTTCTCAGGAATTTCATGAAATAGCTTAAAGATTAATAGAGTGTACGACTAGCTTCTACAGAGCTTTGATCAAAAACATGTTTTCCCAACTTCCTCAGTGAGTTTTAATAAGATGTGAATGAGAAATTGATCCAGACACTTTAGTTTACAAGCAGTACTTCAAGTAGCTTCAGGAAACTACTTTATTGTCCATTAGGCATAAAACCAAACACAATGTTACAGGCTATTTTACCACTGTGCTGACAGGCGACTTCTATCAGAATACATACCCAAAACTTACTCTGACATAAAACTCTACAGAAAACCATTGCTGTAAGTGTCACATTTTTTAAGGTTAAGGAAAAAAACTTTAGATTTTAGTTCCCACAAGAGGCAATAATACAATGTACTTAATTTCAGTCCTACTCTTTTTTTTTTTTTACTAAGTCTAAAGTTAAAGAAAATCAAGACTTCCCTCACTACCCCTTCACTTTTGTTTTATATTTTCATCTAGCATTTGTAATTTAAAGAAAAAAAGAAAAACCACACAGTTATTCTTTGCCATCCCTCTGGGTCTATCTTTCCCTTGATCAAATTTTGTTTCAGTGCAACTACTACATTTGTTATTTAGTATTAGGAAAGAAGGACTTTCCCACTCTAATTTCTTCCTCCAATTTCAGCCCTTCTCCAAAGACAGCCATTATTTATTACTCCTTGAATCCATTAAACTAATCCAGCAGAAGCACACTGGTATACAGAAGTAAATCTGGTTCCCAAAGAGATATGCTGCAGCAGGATACGTGATAAGGTTTTCTCACCCTGCCTTTTCTCTCCTCCTTATTTTCCATTTCAACTTCCATCTTTTCCTTTTGACATCTCATTCTCTGCCATCAAAATCCTGCTAGCACAGTTATTCAACCCTTGCTTTCTGGCCTCTAGATAGGTTGGAAACTTCTTATCTGCTCTCTGTCCATGCTAAAAGTCTACTCCCTTCAGTGAAGTTGGTAACAGCTATTTCAGACCACTGTCATTAATGATAAAGAGAATAAAAGGTTTTCAGACTGGTACCTCTATGGAACTTTTTTAATAAAGGTTGGGGAAGAGGGGAAGACATCTGAGTTTTTCCTTATAGCATTACTTCCCTTTATGGGAGGAAAGACCTGAGAAGACCTGCAGAGCCTTGAGCTGTGGGCTGGCAGCAGCAGCATTCCTTTGGCTGGAGCCTGAACCAACTCTCTGCAGAAGGGATGAGGCCACAGAGGACCCTGTCACCTACCTATGCCAAGCAAGGGGCTGCTGAGAGGGTTAGCACAGTTGGGTAGTTGTTGCAGCTCTGTTGGAAACCTTCACAGAGCAATGCCAGAACACCACCACACCAGAGCATTTCACAGCAACTAACACTGGAAAGTTCATAAACCTGTAGCAAAAGAAGTGTCCAGTGGAAGCAGTCAGCACTTTACAGAAATAGAAACACCTTAATAAATTAGAATAGTCAGTTAGGTTTCCAAACATAGAAGGAGGAGAAATGTGTTTTGCTGTTTTAGCAATAATTTAGACATGGGCCTTGTGAAATCTAAAAAGAAAATAATTATCAGCTAGTATATTTTTCCTGGAAAGATACAGATTTGACCTGATGCCCTGGTATTTCTTAATAATTAAAACAATATAAACAAGCCCCTAAAAGTCTCTGCTGCACCTTTTACATGACAGCAACTGTTACCACTGTATCATTACCCTGTACTGCAAGTCCAGCCTGCTATTACATTCATGATCCTGAATATATCCATTAGTAGTCTGGAAGCTAATATACTACACAGAGAAAAACTGACTGGTCGAAATTCTATTTTATCACAGGCATGAGAAATCTTTTCTTAATGAATTACCATAGTAATTTTGACACATTTGTTCCTCCTAGTTACAATAAATCTGGTTTACTCCACCTTTTTTAAAAAATTTCCTTACTTCTGATACTTTTCCATGCCTAAAACTGAAGGGAACAGCTTATGCCTAAAAGTACTTTCAGTGGAAACATTTGTGTTCGAGTCCTTCTTAAAAGATACCAAAAAGACTCAGTGTTTAACCGGAAACCAACAAATGCAGGTGCACCTCAAAAATAACACACTAAAAGTCCCCTGAAAAAGCTAACTCACAAAGACTTCTAAGTGATAAAACCAGGTTGCTTTGAATGTGTGTCAAATGCCCCAAAAGGAAGGCAAAACTACAAAGTTGTGAAAGAACATTAAAGTTGTTTCTGCTTTTCAAAAAAATCAAGCTGTAGCTGTGTTACACAGACTGCTTTGGATTCACAGCAGCTTCAGAAAGCTGATTTTGCAGCAGTTTGAGTCTAACAAACCATGTTAGTTGCACTCTGCCTAAATTATTTTTAAATGGTACTTGGGCAAAAGAGCTAGATTCAAAGGCTGGGGGATTTTCATTGCCATCCTTGCTAAGGGATATCACTTTTTAAAGTGTTTGTGCTGGAAAAAAATAAATCATATTCCTACCAACAGCAGTCAGTCTTTAAGGCACTTAGTTTCCCTTACCTGGTTTAATGGACAACATATCTTTGCTTTATCTGTTTTTACTTTTCCATTGCAGAGTTTATCAGTCACTGATCAATGTGTGATTTCAGAGAAAGTGGTGGGTTTTTTTAAGATAAACTGTATTTTTTAAAGACATAATCAACAAGATACATACTTCAGCATTTTTGAATTAAGAGACTGAACAGCTGATCGGCCAAATCCCAGAAGTTTAGAGCATCTTCTTACTTCTTCCCAATTCCCCAAAAAACATTGAGCAGAAATGTGAACCTGGTCTTTCAAAAGTCTAGGGGCAGCTTCCAGAAACCAGTGTATCATGACAAGAAAGACACAACATGTTCTCTAAACCCAAGATGAAAACTAATACTGATCGATTTGATAAAAACCTACAAAAAGTATCACCTCCTGCTCACCACAAACAGCCAGTACTGCTGTTGTAGCTGAGATGAGCAGTAGGAGCTGAGATGAGGAGTCACAAGCATCCTTTATAACTAGTCAATGCTGCTAATTATAAAAGTATTAGAAACACTGGGAAACCCTCAAAAAGGCATTTAAGCATGTTCCCTCTATCTGAATTTCACACACCATTCATACTACAGACACAGGGTTCTATTATGACATCTGTGCTCCCATTTACACTTTCCAAATTGTCAACTCAACTCTCAACTAGGTCCTCCTAATCTGGCATCAAAACTAGGTGAGTTAATATAGCACTTCAATGACTCACATACTTTTGAACCCTACGATTTCAGTACAAGGGACGGAATTTATCAGGCATGTCACAGGTAGTAGCCAGCCCTTGTAAGGGAGGAAGGAAGGAAGCTATTTAAGTCCGCCTCACCTTCCTTACTTCCTCCTCTTCTCCACATTTCAGGGAAGAGGAGAAACAAGTCTCATTCCACCCCAATTAGAAATGAGATGAGGAGGGCAATATGAGCAGATTTCCCCTTCTCTTTTTTGCTAAATCCACACACCTCTCACCCCATGCCAGCCAGACACACCACACGATTCGGTTGCTGCTTCTCTAGGGCAGCTTTAAGACAGAGGATGCTCAGTAACTGACCACTGATGCTTTCCTATTGAGCCAAAGAGTTTTGGTGCCGTTCCTCCAGGTGCACTGCAGACAGTGCATCAGACCTCACATGAGCAAGGTGAGGACAAGTTTCCCATCTGGTCAGCTCGGATCAGAGTAAGAGCTCAGTATGATTATACCGGGCCTTAACTCAAAACCAAAGCATCATGCATGGTATGCCCCTACTGCAGATCAACCTCCCTTTGCCACTTTTGAAGCCTACTATAAACATACAGAGGAAAAAAAAAATCAACATAAGCAAAAGAAGCAGCTACATATATTGCTGCACTGAGTAAAAGCTCAGGATTTAGCTGAAGCATGTTGAGAAACTGGTCTTGAATTTTTTACCAGAAATCTTTAGTTTTAAATATATGTAAGTGTACACACTGAAATTAAAAAAAAAAAAAAAAAAAAAAATAGAGTGAAATTTAACCAAAGTTATTAATTTATGCATTACACTTCTGACAGACTGACACAGAAGTAGTAACAGCATACACAGGTGACAGTTTGCAGGGAAGCCTGAGAGTTGGGCCTCTTTTATTAGAGCTACCAAGAACAAGAGTCTCAACTACACAGCCGCCTTCTCCTCCTCCTCCTCCCCATATCAAAAAAACCAAACTTAGATGACAGCATCATCAGATCTGGTCCCTGGGCACTTTAAGGAGGAGAGTGGGAAACAAAGTGCTGTGCTAGTGATAAGTTCAGCTCACAAATCATCCCAGCACCTCCACAAGACTTCTGGTATAAAAAAACAAAGAAAGAAAAAATTTAGCTTAACAACTCACCTTCCATAAAGAGATTTCTGCTCTTCTCCCTTTGCATGAAAAAGCACTCCAGCCTGTGCTACCTGAATAGCACCTACCAAACAAACTCCCTCCCACCATAAGCTACCCTCACTACCAAAAAAGCTACATTCAAACCTCATCTCCTATCCAGCCTTGGGGAAGGATTGGTTTCATACAGTGGGTGACACTCTTCAAAAGAGAAATGACTACCTCTTGCCAAAATCTACACAACGGCATTATCCAGACTACACAACCCATTTTCAGTACTAGAAACACTGCAAACCACATCAGAACACTCAGGCTAGGACTTGAAGCAAGTCAGAAGTCCCAAGGAGGTGCTGGCTCAGGACTGTCCTATACAGAGCAGATGGGTCCTAACATACAGTGAAAAAAAAGTCTTCATGCATTGGTAAAGTGAATAGGGATTTAAAATTTCACTCCATTTCAATTTCATTAAAATGATCTGTCCTAGCTACAGAAGTATACAGATGCATACAATAGGCGGCATACTAATTAACCAAGAATTTATTAGAAATCTACATACTGCATCTGCGCACTACAACTTTGACTATTTCCAATACTAAAAAATTGCATTAAGAACACAAAGGCACTTCTCCCCATTGGGGTTAAGTCCTTAGCAAGTCTGAAGGTTTTCAGATCAGCGAACTAAAACTGGCTTAGTGCAAAAGCATATGACTGTGAAAAGGCCGGAAGAGCCATTTTTCCTTGTTGATAATCCCCGAAAAAACAACCAGAACAGAATTCAATCATATGTCTCCCAATGTTACTTTTAGATCAAGGTATTATGAGAAGTTCCAATCCCTTCCTTATTCCCCCCTTCAAATGCCTGGAAGAGACTTAGAAAGTGTTCCCTGGAAACATGATTATATATTTTTACTCTCACAACACTAATAAATCTTTTCTGCATCAGATAAAATACAGTTACTAACACTTGTCCCTTGAATCCAAAATATGATAAAAAATTATCTTGCACATACATATTTGGCTACACGCCCTTAACAATTTCCTTCTGAAAAGAAGGGTGCACTTATTGCTTCAGAAACAGAAAAGCAAAATAATAAAAAAAGAAAGGACATGGGGGAAAAGATGAACAGAAGGGCTTCGAAAGTGACTGAAAATCTACAACATCTCTAATTAGGTTCCAGCTTCGAACACAATAGTAGGGGTACCACTGTCTGTTATCAAGTTTATAGCCAAGGGCACAAGACAATACAACCCCACATTCAATTTAATTACAGCCTATGGCTTTTGCAGTAGTGGTGTGTTTCAAAGGGTTCAAGCACTCATTTATTTCTACACCATACATGAAATAAGGCAGCTCCCTGTCACACGGACTCACCAATTAGACTGAACAGTTTCTGATCTCTTGCTCTCTAGAAGCAGAGCAGTGGGCAATAAGAGATCTTTACAGGATAATCACAGAAGACTTTTTATTAAGAAAAAAACAACCTCTCTGCTGCCTTTAAGCCTGTGCGTTTTATCTTTCATGTGCAGAGGATACCAAGATAGCAATTTCAGATTCTATAGAATGTAAAAGACTGTCAAAATACGGCAGCACTTCAGTGATGCTGGTTTTGCTCCTAGTTGTACTAAAAAGGTCATCTTCATTTGAGCTATACAAAGCTGATCACCTCTTGCATTTTTACCATCCCTCAAGCAAGTTCTCCAACTTGTTCATTTGATGCAACTAAATGAAAGTAGTCTAATTTCTAAAAAGTATTTTGAAAATTAAAGAGATAGTAGAAGAAATCCCCATCTGAAACAGTTACACAATTTATTACCTCCAACATATCATGCCAATACAACCAAGAGGTCCTACAAAGACAGTACTGGACTTAAAACTCCATGGCCACAATTCTAAATCTGTGTATGTTATAGGTTCAGGTTCTAA
>VXAU01002191.1:5054-35856 GCA_013399695.1 Formicarius rufipectus
AGATCTAATATTATAGCCTTTCTCTAAAATTTAATTTCAGTCCACTTAATTTTGTCTGTCATTTTCTTCTTGGAGATTATCAGATCAGTCATATATGAGTTACTGTTTTAAATCCAAAAATATATTATGTTAAAAAATACCCTGGAGTATGAGGAATGAAGCATTTAAATGTACATCAGAAACTTCTGAATCCTGCGATTGGTTATTTATCATTGCATTATTACTGAGCCTTTGTATTAATGAGCATAAACAGATTATTCCTTCTATCTTGTTTTTTCCTGTTCTTGTGTGTGTATATAAGTAAGCTGGGGAAGAATTGTTATTTTTTGTTAAGAAGACAAGATGGTTTTTCAACCAAGAGGAATGTTTCATAAATGCAGAGCTTATACCCTGATACGATGACCAGTGGTCACAGTGCTCTCATTGTTTTGTTAATAGTCAGATGCTGCAATATCTGATAAAATAAAATTGCAGTTTGTTTCTTTTATTATTTTCTTTGTATAAAGTAATTTTGTTTGCTTGGATTGTTTTGTTATTTTCCTTTCTCTGCTTGTGGTGTCTCTTTGCTGGATATTCACTGTCTCTTTACTTACATTGTTCATGACTTTCATCCTCTCTTCCTCCCTGAGTTTTACCCATGCCTGTCTATTTTCTCTGCAAAGGTTTTTTATTGTTTGTTTTGTCAGTTTTTTACTCTGCCATTCCAGTACTATGGTAAAGAAAATGCAGAATATATATAGAGATGAGTTGTAGAGATAATCCGTCCACATGACAGAGCCCCTAACCTTTTGCCTCTGTGTACTGTTTTACCAACCACATAGTTCATTTCTGCTTTAGAAAAAACCGCAAGCCCCCCAAAATCACAAAACATGCTTCTAAAACGGAACAATCTGCAACATTTAAGATTTAACATTTTGATGGGAATTTTCTCTGGAATGTTAATTTCCAGTAAAGGAGAATGTAGATAATTGGAAAAACAAAAAAGTGCAAAAGGTAACGTACAGAAGTAGCTCTTATTATCCATAGTGTAAAGTTTTTTAGTATTACTTTCCTTGCTCTCTTGGTGTGGTTTTGCTTTATTACTGTGTATTATGATGTTAATTTTTTCACACATTATTCATAAGGTGTGCTACCATTTCGGAGTTTTCCTTTCTCTGGGGAGTTCTTTGTATGACTTTGTTTGTACAGTGTAGTTCCTTCCTCCCTGAAATGTCTTTTATGGTATCCATTCTTTCTTATAAAGAAACAAGAGTGCAAACACATATATATTGAGTATGCTAGACCTCATATGCATTTCTCCTCGTTGCTTTGAACTTCTACACCACTGTCCTATACATTGTTTAAAAGGTTTCCAGGGCAGCGCTTTGATTTCCATGCTTCAACCACTATAACGAAGTTTCATTTTGCAAAATGAAACTTAGGAGTAAAAATGTTACACAACTAGTAGCAGTTACTGAACAGAGCTCTTATCTAATTGCGAGCTGCTAAAATGTAGTACTTCTACCTCTTCTAACATTTGGGGAGTGGAGTTGGGGGGAAACCCAGGAAAACTCGCCTGTCACACTGTTAAGTGTTGCATGCTGTTCTGATGTTTTATATGAAAGAACTTATGTCATCTTGACCTGTTGATTTTTTTTACCTTCTAAATGCTTGAGATTTTAAAATCCTTTAATGAATGAGTTTACTGATGTTCTTAGTGGCATCAAGTTTGAGTTCTAGTCTCACTGCATCTCAGCTTCTAATTCTGGAATTGAATACCACCTTGTCTGCCAGTTTATAACACATGCAATTTTGCCCTCAACACAAGAGTTGTAGTATTTGGACCCAGTTTCCTCTGTTTATTCACTTCATCATGCATACAAAAACTTCATAATGTCAGACTTCTTAAATTACCGTGCTTAGCTCCCAGATGGTACAGGCAACCACATTCTGTCCCTTCTGTAACATCTCTGTGATCCATCTATGAAGTAATGATGTTGTTTATCTCTACTACTCCTGACGGAGGGTTGTTCCAGTAGGTGACAGCTCTAATGGTGAGAAACTCAGTTCTGATCTTCTTTCTGGTATTCACATGCTCGTTTATTTTTGTCTTAGCTTTGCTCTGTTGCATTTTTCCATTGTAACCTTGTTGACCACCTTAGCGAAAGCAACCACATCCCTTCTTGACCTTTGTTTTGCTAGCTGAACTACCCTTTTACTCTCCTCTTACAAAGAAGGTTCACTTTTCCCCTGACCACTGGAGTCACTGCACTTGTTTCACTTTCAGGTCTGGATCTTGCCAGTGTTCTTGTCATGTTTCTGTGTAGAAGATTTCTGATTTAAGCATCTAGTTTTGGAGTAATTTTTCCCATTAAATATCTGTATAATTTATTTATTGTGGCAGCAATACTGGGAAAGAACCTGAATTAGGAGTAACAACTTCTATGTTAACAGCTTTCCCAGATGGTGAGAAAGGGAATGTGAACAATTTTTTTTTCTTGTTTTTCATTGTTTTTGTGCTAAATATAAATTTCCAATACCACTGGCTAGTGATGTGGCCTTTGATGCAGTTTCAGCCAAGAGAGATCATCAGACATGGTATTTTTATGATAAATATAAGTAATGTGTGAAAAGTGTTCTTTAGTTTCTAGACCTCCATTGAAAACTCAGATTCTAAAAGTGTTAGGGCCCATGGGTTTGCAGTTGCAGACTTATTGTGGGACTCTTTTGCAGTAATTTTTTTTTCTTAAGAACTGCTTATTTGCAAAATAAGGAAACACTGAAGTTCTATCTGTATTTCTGTTCATTCTGCTAAAAACCCCTTGAGTATTGAGTAGTACTTGAAACTGCTCTGAGTGTTTGAGGGATGTTTTCTTCTGGATTAAAAAACTCAGCAACCCACACAAAATATCTGTCTGTAGCAGTTTTCTTATTTACTAGATTTCTCTATGTATTGTGTTTTTAACTTCAAAAAATGTAGTTGAGAGTGAGACTGTGGCAGACACAGCAAAGGAAGTCAACTCACTGTCAGTTCTGTTTAACCTCAGAGTTGGTATTTTTTTCAAAGAATTAAATTCTGTGCCAATAGGAACACTTTGAAAAGTTAATTTCAGTGGTTTGTGAAAACTTTGAGCAGGAAAAAGACAAGATTTTGCTTCCTTGTGTTGGAGTCTATATGTTTGTAAGTGGTTGTGTCCTGTATATTGACACTGATGTGGCATAAGAAAGAATGAGATAAAAGTTACTAAGAAAATAACAGGGATCTCTTGGTTTGTATGTATTTTATAGGTAATTCTCAAAAATGTAGTCTTGTAAAGTAAGTAAATCATGATTTCAGCGTCTTCAGTAGACAAGAGAAATGCTTACATAAGAACTGCTATTACTATTTCCAAAACTGTTAACATGGGTGCCTGTCTACATGGGGTAACCACATAGATCAAATTCCTTTAATGTCTTCAGGAAAATTGTGTACATTTTGTTATAAACACCATGCATGATAATTCTCTATTATATAAGTTTTGGATGCTTTGGACTTGCAGTTATTTTTTTTAGCACTGTGGACTTCCTTAAAGCCAGAATCTTTATACCTAGCTAAAACTACAGTGATTGAACAAATTCGTTTTTCTGTAGTTGAATATATAATGTGCTGTTTTACAGAAAATAAATGAACTAGTTCAATGGTGGCTAAACTGTTTTTCCCCCAGAGGGATTAATACAATTTCTGGTAATAGTTTGACCAGACAGAGTTATATATGAAAGAGATATTTTCAGACCAATTTTTAAATACTTACTATATCCATAATGTACCAAGATTTTGTATTTGTCAGTTTGTTTGCTCCTTGATTCTTGCATTTGTAAATTACTTTGTTTGTTCTTGGTAATCTCTTAATGAAAATACCTCCTCCTACAAATCTGTGAAGTGAATGTAACAGCTAATTACTTAAAGCAGTTATGCAGTAAGTGCTATCCATTGCAGTATGAACTAACAGAAGATTTGAGTTGGTGCTGTATAACCTGACCAGACTTTTTTTTTTTTATAATTTGGCTTGTCTTGTATCTTTTTTTTGGGCAAAGGGCTCTGTTTTTGAAACCAGAAACAAACTTGCCTTTTGGTTGCTAAATGCCACCTATTATTTGAAATCTACACTGTTCTACCCACTCTGAAAGTAATTTATGTAGTATGCAGCTGAGAGTAGTATTACCTATTTCATTTATGTTAATGAATTTAAAACTCTAAAAAAGTAAACTGAGAGATTTAATTTTGTTTTGCTCTTTTTATTTGTCTGTTTTATTTTTAGTGCTTGGGAGATGGGAAGTAATGATAGCTGGCACCTGAACTGAAATATCTGTGTAGGCACTTCTGTCCCAGAACTTCAGGATGAATGGGGATATGCCTCATGTTCCCATCACTACTCTTGCAGGGATTGCTAGTCTTACAGACCGTAAGTACTCTTTTTTTTTTTCTTGCCTTGTCTCTACTGTTTTCTGCCTTGTCAGTAAATACCTGCATTTTCAAAACACTGAAAATATTTTTGTTTTAAAAAATCTTAGGGTTAAATTGTTTAAATCAGACTTGGCATTAAAAATGTTAATTTTGTAATTGCTTGAATTTAAAAAAACCATCCAAATAAATCATGCTTATTTAAACATGAAATTAAATGTAGATTTAAAAAGCCCTGAAGGAAGCCTGGCAAAAATAAGAATTCATGGTTTCTTTGGAATATCACTCAGTTATGTATTTGGGTACCAGACAAATAAAGTACTTACAAATAAAGAACAAAATGCAAATAATAAAGTACCTATCTGAAACTTACATCCCATCATCTTCACTGGAAAGAGAGAGACACAGGATTGGACTGATGTGCAAGTAACCAAAGAAAGTTGTGGAATATGCTGAATATCCTTGAAACCTAGTTCTGTAGTTTTGAATAAGGTGTAGAAAAAGTTGCTTTAGTTAATAGGTGCAAAGAATGGCTGCTAGGGTAGAACTAAGCCTATGAGTCTTCTTCCTCAGCTGTTCAGCCTACCAAACAAGCATGTGAAGTGTGTGTCCTGACTTCAAATATATCAGGAAGACAAAATGCAAGGAAAGGAAAAGAAATATTTACATTAAAAGCTGATACTGACAAAAATCCAAATGGTTATAATGTGACCAAAAATAAATTTCTAGTGAAAAATAGGAGATTTATTACTACTGCAATGAGGTCCTATAATAACCATTGCAATACGAGCAGCTGGGACAAAGATGCATCTTGCTTTTTTTCAAGTATATAAAGTATAAGAAAGAACTTACATCTCAGTTCTCTGTCTGAGGATAATTGGACTCAGTGAGTCAGGTGCTTTTTCTGAGTTCTTATTTTTATTGTTACACTGTTTAAAATTGGCGACTTTTCAAGATACACTGAAAGTACATACCCAGCAATTGATTTTAATTGCCTACAGTAAAAAAGGCAGATGTACTGGAGGAAAAACCCCCACTCCATGTCCTTCTGGTATCCAGAAGGAAAGTGGAAGGCACTGCTTATATATTTAGATGTCTGTGTTTTATATTATGTATAGTAATGGACCATCAGGACAAAAATAGTTAGCTTCTGGCTAAGGGCAGTTTTCTGGCATTAAGCATTTGCAGGATATGTTACTTAACTGATAGAAGTCACTGGCCAGACTCTGGTGCAAGAGTTTCTCTAAGCACTGAATTGGAATGGAAAAGACCAGTTGCCCTAAAAGCGTGGAGGGCATGCTGCTTAGAGGCAGTAGAGTAGGCTAGCTTAGGTAACTATCTTACATAGATAGCTGAATTTACTGTTTTAATCAGTACACTTTGCTGATTTTGCTAATTTTTCCAAGCTTCAGGTGTGTTTGAGGTAATCATATGCAAGTAATGAAAGCTATCTATTTCAATATATTATACACTTCTATTTATATTCTTTATCTGAAATTATTTCTAATGATTCAGTTAAAACCTTGCTCTGAGGTATGTGATCAGCCCGGGAACTTGAAGTTTAGAGTCAGCTTGTTTTCCTGGACCATGAAAGTAGCTTTTCTATATAGCTAGATTTCTTGTCTCTTCTGGCTTACCCTCCTCTGATCTGTGCAGCTCTACCAGTCATCTGGTCAAGGCTTCTTATGTGCCACACTTCCTTGTTACATATGAAGGTTTGAGAATGCCCTATTAAAGTATAGGGTATTTACAGGCTCATTCAAGTAGTGTTTTCACTGAATCTTTTTACTGAGATTTGCAAATAAGTTTACTGACTGAATTGGCATGTCAGTGAGCATACCAACCAACAGTACTTGCCTTTTTTTGAGAAGGTAACTGTACTGGTTTAGAGTTAAACTAGCAGGAGAAATTAATCCAACTCGGAGTGGGATTCCAAGTCAGAATAACAATTTAATAAAAAAGATCACAAAATACACTGACACAAAAGGAAAATCCATTTGACCCACAAAAACAGATGTACAGCCATGCACAGTGGGGCACAAGTAGAATGGAGCTCATCAACCCCTGTGCTGAGCACCATGTACCCCCCCACCCCAAGTTCAAAGTCAAAAGAAAGGAAGAAATCTGCTGGTGAAAATGATGGTTGCAGCCCGGTGGCAGTCTCAGTCCTGTTGAGTCTCTGGTCCTCCTCTGGATCTGACAGGAGATCGCGGTGGTCCCAAAACCCCAAGCTCATCTCTTCTTGGGCTCAGATGGGAATGCTCAGTCCCTCCCTCAGGGTGGAGAGTTTCCCAATGGGTGATTTACTCTGTGAGGTGAATCTTGGCATATTTTTTGGCATCCCTGATGGCCCATTAGCAGACATGACCCCTCAGGTGGGTGTGAAGGTACTAATGGCTCTCTGGAGGAGAGTTATCACATCTGAGTCATAGATGTGAAGACAGGAAAACTTCCTTATCCCACAGAAGTTCCTAAACACCCATGTTGTAGCCTGAGGGGTTGGGTGAGCCCTGGGCAGCTGCTGCAAATGGGCCATTGTGAGCAGTTTGTGGAAAAAATGACAGAGTGTTTAGAATCCACACCCACACAGTGACAAGCTGATCCTGGCTGCTATAACCAGGACAATAGCTAACACAACAATAAATACTGCAAGAGAAGAATAAATTGAAAATTTAGTTAGTGATTTTAATTGGTTCTTGAGTTGTTTGATTTTTTGGTGGGTTGTTTTTCTGGATGTTTCTTTATTTTCTGTGACCTTATAAAGTGGGAACACTAATTAAATAGTAAGGTCAGAGTGGAAAATTGAAAGTATATGCTCAGTGCACTTACAGTACTTCATGTAGCTACAAGAATTTTGCAGTTTCTTTTTTTATGAATGCTTTTGGCTCCAGGAGAAAGCTGCTATAACATTAAATAGCTAAATATTCTGGAATGTTTAGAGAATCAAGTGTGACTGTGTGAGTGGGGATGTGGGTGTGGGTGGATAGGGTAGGGCTTTTGGAGGCAGTGTGTGTGTGTTCATAATAAAAAACCAAAAAGGCAGACATCTTCCCTATGTTTTAAATCTAGTTGTCAGGTTTTTTTTCTGAATCATGAGAGAGGAAGAAGGTTTCTATATTTATATGTTTCTGTTTCATTAAATGATTCTGAAGTTCTTCCTGTGTTCTGATAACAGTTTTGAACCAGCTGCCTCTTCCATCACCTTTACCTGCTACAACAACAAAAAGCCTGCTTTTCAATGGACGGATAGCTGAAGAGGTGAACTGCCTTCTGGCTTGCAGGGATGAAAATCTGGTTTCACAGCTCGTTCACAGTCTGAATCAGGTGTCAACAGATCACATGTATGTATTTTGAATTCATCAAACCACCATCCTTGTTCCTTGAAATCAAAGAATTGAGAATTGACAAGCATGTTTGTGGGAATCTGAAAATCAGAACACGCAGGCTTGCAATGCAGGAGCCAAATGTTTCATTCAGAAATTAATAACTGTCTGACAGCCCTTACGCATAACTGTGGGGTTTATTTTATAGATCTAATGGTTATTCCGTTCTTGATAGTTAAGAGTGCAGGCTTCATGGTGTTGTGCTATACTGGTTTGTGTTCAATAGCAATTAATAACACACATAGACAAATTACATACCCTAAAGAAAATTTTCTGACTCCTGTGTCAGTTATGATCAAGTATTGAACCTGATCAGGTATTTGATGAACTGAGCCATCAAGTATACTAATGTGTTCTCTTTCTGTTGTTTTTTTATTTTCATTTTTTTTCTGGTGTCCTTTGAATTGTTTTGTGTTGACAACTCTGTGTTTTTCCTACATGTCCTAAGCAACTGTTTTAATTGAAGGAAAGTATCTTTTAAAAGTCCTCAAAGCAAACAAAGTGAAAGCCCAGATGGATTTGTGCGAAGTCCATTACATATATTTTTATGGTTCATGGGGAATCCTGTGACCTCAAAGATATGCAAATTTCCCCTTTTCAGAATAAAGGATTTTCAAGGCGTTGGGTTGAAATCTGAATGTTGTACATTCATGCATATGTTTATTTTCATTTCTAAAGTAATATGTTCTTGATTTTATGCTATAGTGTTCTTTTATGAAGAAGATCGTGATATAAAAGTGGGCATAAGAAATTTCTTGTAATAGTCTGAAACTGACAGCCACATTTATGGAAGTATTTAGTTGCAGAAAGTAATCGTGAGCACTATTAGGAGTATTTCTTCTGCCATTCCTTAAAGAAAAGACCAAGAAAAAATAGAGGCAGGAAACAGTGCTTTGCAGACTTGTTTTTTCCTATATTTTAACAGTAAATTGTCTTCTTTCATTTTGGTTTTGGTTTGGTTTTTTTGGTTTTTTTTTTGGTTTTGTTTTTTTACTTGACTCATAGTTTCTTATAATTTGAAAATGCATTTGCCTCTTTATTTGCTTACTTCCACAATTCCAGAGAGTTGAAAGATAACCTTGGCAGTGATGATCCCGAGGGAGATATACCAGTTTTGCTGCAGGCTATCCTGGCAAGGAATCCTAATGTTTTCAGGGAGAAAAGCATGCAAAACAGATACGGGGTACAAAGCGGTAAGGATTTTTGATTATTTATTGATTGCATTTTATGTTGTTCTCTAATTTTAAGGGACTGATACAAACCACAGGTATGTACAGGGCACAGCTGTTGCATTTATGACTTGCTTTATATTTGATAGTGATACATAGCTATACGATAACATATTCTAAGAGCAATTACATTAGAATAAGAACGGCAATAAAAGCTACTAGACTTTTTTTCTAAAAAATGTTTCATTTCACCTCCAAATCTCTAGGATATGTGATTTTATTTTAAAATGATTTTGTTACTAATTGGTTAATCTATTTGTCTTAGTAAATAATTGACATTGGAAAAATATACCTTGGTCTTACTGAACTCATACTATATGAGTATAGTATATCACTTCAGTGATAGTTCTTAATAATTCTGAAGTAAGAACTATTGAAGGTTGAGTGAGCCATACTCAACAGCTCCTCCCTGCTGTTCCTCACCTTAGCAGTTTGTGATGTGCTACAGATTTATTGCTTTGTCAGCTAATTCTCTTCTGAAATGTGGTGAGTTATACTGCTTGATAGCAAAAACGAATGACAGAGCAAGTTTAGAACAAGAATTGTGTTTAATTATGATCAATAGTGTAAAAAGGAAGTGTCCTAAGCATGCACCCTTTGCCTCACCTTCCTCCCTGTTGCTGGCATATTTAGCAGTATTCAAACTCCTATTCCCTGTCTTTTGATTACAGTCCCATTGTCAAAATGGTCTTCATACAGTTTAGATTTTTGAGGTTGTGTTTTATACGAGTTTGACTGAACATACTGATTCACATCACCATTTGGTGCCAGGCATAACTGTACAAGGGGGGATTGTTAGGTGTATTGTAACTCTTTTTCATCGGACAGTGTAGTAGCTTCTGTCTGCCATCTTGCAGCTACTTCTGTCTTGCATTTTATAGTGCATGAGGGAAATTGATGTATTTATAATTATTTATTTAAAATTGGGATACCATTTAATTTTGGCTTTCATATTACTTTTTTCTCTTTTGCCTCTCAACTCTTTGGCTTTCTCTTTCAGCAGATGTATGTTGGAAGATCAGCTAAAATAGTTTGTTGCAGTAACAGTATTCATAGCAGCATGTAGGGTTCAGAAAGAACTTCATACTCACTTTAATCTCTTTATCAGAACTTGTGAATTTGCGGAAATTAAAATCTTATAGATCTTTCCATAAACATCAATTACTTCAATAATTTTTTTTCATGTGTAAAAGAATTCAAATGCATTTGTCCTGGAAAAGGAAAAAATTTGCACATGTACACTTTCAGTAAAAGTGTGTATTTGACTAAAAAATCACTTGTTGTTGAGCCAACCTAGCTTAAGTATGCATGCTGTAAAGCATTTTAGTTGTACAAGAATTTCTGTGTGACCTTGACCTGTGTTTTTATGAAGGTCATTCTTTGTCATTTGGTAAGAATGCTAAAATGGATTATACATATATTATTTTTTCCAAGAAAAAAATTGTAGTAAGACTGGGAGTATATGTAAGGAATCTCATTCTAGTAATGTTACTGCTAGGATGATATTTTCTCAAACATGAACATTAACAACACTCAGGATTAAGGTTGCATTTAAGTAAAGTACAGAAGTGCACAGTGGACCATAAATCTGCTGCTTAGTGGTAAAACAACAATGTGAAAAATGTACAAGAAGATATTATAGTGCTGATGATTAATTTCAGGGTAATTTCAAGGTGTTTTAAATTTAGGGAAGAGAACATAAATAGATAGATATTTAAAGCATTTAAAAAAAGCACTTTGTGGTGGAAGCACAAAATTTGAGCTTTATAGTTCCTTCTCATATAGGTACATTCTGTCAGCTTTCTCTTCAGGAACACTAAGCATTAGTCATTTGACTAAAAAATTGTATGTAGTGACTTGCATAGGAAAATCCATGGAGTTTCATCCTCACTTGCCTCTGAGCAAGGGAACCAGTATCCATTTAAGCAAATTTTGTAGGACTCAAGAAGTCCCCATCTGTTACTTGGGACAATGAAATGTACTCTGTATTGAAGTACAGAAGTATCTAACTTTTTAAAACATAAACTCCTGTTAAGGGCTAGTTTTATTGTGATCAGGTACTTGGTGTGCAGCACTTCAGCATCATTCCTGTGAGATTATCGCATCTATTCTCTGCTAGGGAAAGTGGAGGAGAAAAGAGAGTGTCAGGGAAGTTTCCTGAAACTAGTTTTGCTTGTGTGAATATTTCAGTCATTGAAATCAGTAAAACCCAGCTGTAGGATTGACAAAAACCTTCCAAAAACTCTGGATTGGGGACTTTTGTCAGTCTTCTGTCTATCCTCTGGTTTAGAATATTTGTACTACTGAGGAGCTTTTACCTATGGCTGTGGATCACTTGCTGTGGCTTCCCAAGCTGCTGTGTGTGTGTGAATTCTGGCACTTTTTTAGTGGCAAGACTTTAAATTCCATCACCAAAAGAACTTAAAATTAATTTAGTTTTTGTGTTTCTGTATCACTTCAAGTGTTGTGTAGTTGTTAGGGTATTCTTTGTACCTGTATCAAAGAGACAGGAAAAAAAGGATTCCTTTAAATTCTCCTAAATAATGATGTGAGTCAGAACCAAATAGAATAGAATATTTAATTTGAAAGGGACCTGTCATGTTCATCTAATCCAGCTGCCTGACCACTTTAGTGATGACTAAAATTTAAAACAAATTAAGGGCGTTGTCCAAACACCTCTTAAATTTGTTAAAGAGCACTGATACATGGGGCTTTCCAGCTGGTTCAACACCTGAACCTAGAAAGTTTGACTGTGTATTTACAGGCTATAGGAGCCTACATTTGGGGTGTTGGTTCTGCTTGGAACCAACATTGAAACATTTCAGCACCTTCTTTTATGTTATATCTTACAAGTGCAGTAGAGGTGGAATAGAAAGCTTTTGTCTCTGGATAGAAAGAGACCAGTAGACATTATGAGAGCAGTGAGAGTATCTTGCAGCACTTAGCCCAGAATGATTGATTGCTGTGTTTGCTCCAATAGTTGAAGATAAGGTATTCTTCTGACTTGTGGATCTTCCACATCTTTTACTTATTGGCACAATGAGTACCATACACACCAGCCTGGAGTGCAAAATATATGTCCTATTTTAAAATGCTTCTATTTACGAGTAGATTTTGGCTTAGAAGGCTCTAAGGAATAGAAGAAGAAACTACTGTTAGTATTTATAACTGAATTAATACAGCTTTAGAGAACACTTTTTTATGTCATGATGTGAAAGAGACATCATATATGATTCAGTAATCTCTAATGGTTTCTAACAATTGTGTGTAGATGATTGTAATGGCTGAAAAGTTTAAATCTCATTAAAGTTTATAATCTCATTGTGTAAAGTAATTTCTGAAATGAGAGACTTCATTGATTGAAAGGGAAAACTGTATAAAGTAATGCTGCTTTCTTTTCTTGAACAGGGATGATGATGTCGCAGTTTAATATTTCTCAGAATTCCATGCGTGGTAGTCCTGCATCTTCCAATTATCAGCAAACCACTATCTCACATAGCCCTTCCAGGTAATCCTTTCTTTTCTGTAGGGTGGGAGGGGAAGTGAACTTCAAATTCATCCTACACTGGCAGTCAATTCTTGTTGCAAATACATGAGTGGAAGTTGATCAGTGTCAAGACAAATTTTGCATTTGTCTGCCAGCAGGGTAAGTTTCTTCAGAAGGCAAAAAAAGTCTTTCTGTCAGTGAATTAATCCATGTATTCTAAGGATTCATCATTCTCGTTCTCTCTCCATCCCATAATTTTGACAAACTTTTCCTGCCTAAGAAGTCCCTCTGCCTTTTGCCACCCTCTCTTTTTTGTGTGCCCCTGGCAGAGACTGAGACTGGTGGCAGGAGGATACAAGAGAATAGTCTAATATGTTCCAGCATGTTCCAGTACCAGTTTAGCAGAATGGTGGGAAAGAAGATTTGTAAAAGTGTGTAGTGCTGCTGTAACAGTTACATGGAAGGCCTCTCAGAGAAGGATAGACTCAGTAGTTTGGCCAGTCTTGTAGCCACATCTTCATTGGATTTCTGGTTCTGTTTTAACTTTTTGAGTGTTTGCAAGTAGCATGTATCTATAATCTAGGCTTTTATTAATATAATGAAGTACTCCCCGCTAGCAGAGTTAGTTCTGTGTGTAGTTTCAGCTCAGATACTGAGTTTTAACAGGTTTTGTCTTCAGCAATTAGATATCATTATTAAAGTAAACTGACGTTAGATTTAACTTCAAATTACTGTGACTGTTTGGCAAAGGAAATGTTTTGTGTCTTCTTAACAACCAGTATACTTTTTAACTTTTGTGTCTAAAAAGGACATAGAACAAGTCTTTTGGAACTGGGAATTTTACAATGAAAGTACAAAGTCTTCTTAAAATCCTTGTGTTAAGTACTTTGCTGTTTCTTTCTGTGGAAGCTTACCTTCATAGATTTGGTCCCTAGAACTGAGAGTTGTGAAAGCATGCAACGTACCTTGTGATGTATTTATTTGGTTATTTTTATTTTTAAAAGCTCATGTAAGAATGTAAGTAATAATGTGAATTTATTATTGTCACAAATCAGTGTTATTTTTGTGCCTTCCTATGTGTAGAATGAGTCTAAGATAAAGCCAGTGAAAGAGAAAGTTGTATTCAGTGGACTTTGGTTCAGGTCCTGCCTAATTGACTGTTGCATTCCTGTGTCTTGGCAGTGTAGTTCTGTTACATGAAGTTATTTGAAATCTTACTGGAGAGTGATAGAGTAGATGGCTCCTTGTTAATCATAGTGATCTAGTTGTTGATTAAAACTTTTACTTTTACTTTCATTCAAACTTAGAAGACTAACTTTTGGAAATTGCAGATCTAATTTTAGTACCTGTTTGTGTCATTTAGGTGGAGGTCTTGTGAATGCTTTCTATTCTGTTGTGACTTATTAAGTAATAATTGCAGTTGGAAAGGTGTCAGTATCTTAAAATACTGCTTTTGGAGGAAGTTCTCCATTGTATTAAGTTTTTTTGTCATACATTTTATGACATGTTCTGTATGTGTAATATTCCAAAAGAAATAAGACACTTGTATAAATTTAATTTTCCAACTTTAAAAAAATTTTTTTTTTTTTAAATTTTCTTTTATTTTTAGTCGGTTTGTGCCACCACAGACAAGCTCTGGTAACAGGTTTTTGACACAACAGAATAGTCCAGTGCCTAGTCCATATGCTCCTCAGAGTCCTGCAGGATACATGCCGTATTCACACCCTCCAAGTTACACACCACATCCTCAGATGCAACAAGGTAAGTCTGTGATGTTTGGTTTATTCTCCTATCTCATGTGAGCTTTCATGTATACATTTCATGGCTTTCTAATTCTTTTGATGGACTCCCATGCTTAATGCAAATCTTTGATGCAGGCATATCTAAGCTTTGCTTTCCTGGATATAGAGTGGTAGTATATACTTTGTTTGAAAAGCAAATAAATAAAAGGGAAGAAGAAAAGGAAAAAACACATATTCGTATTGTAATGCTCCTTTATTTACACCCATTTTGCACAGTGTTCATGTAGATTAATTCTAAATTGGTTAGAATTGTGCTCAAGGTATGCAGTGAGTGGGAAAGATGGCACTCAGAATGAATAGATTTCTTTGTTCTTCCTTTTCTAAAAACAATCTTGAACACATGAACAATGCTAAAGTGTCTAGGGTGTATTTTTGTTGGTAAGTAGAATTCTCATTGGATTATTTTATAAATATTTTTTGTTAAAGTTTAGCATTTTGCTTAGCATATTTACATAGCTCTTCTGTATGTAATGTTATATGTCTTATGAATACCTTGAAAGTTGGCGGCGGGCGTTGGCTGAGTGGCGTAGGCCCCCGCCTGTGGAGCCGGCTCCTCCTCTGAGGACACCGGTTCGAATCCTGGAGGGACTCGCTG
Organism: Formicarius rufipectus; assembly: GCA_013399695.1. Classification (NCBI taxonomy): domain Eukaryota; kingdom Metazoa; phylum Chordata; class Aves; order Passeriformes; family Formicariidae; genus Formicarius; species Formicarius rufipectus. The sequence goes on from VXAU01002191.1 coordinate 19,971, forward strand.
TCGCCGTCCGAGTGTGCTCGGCCATGGCAAGATGAGCCTCAGGAGTAAAGGGAGTGGGGCCAGTTCTGCGCACCCTGTGCCTCACTTAAAAAATCCATTGCGCAGGCTTATCCCAAGATCTTCGTTCGTGAAGTCCAGCCAACAACCTTGAAAGTTACAAGGTAGTGAATTCAAATTATATAGAAGTAAAGAAGGTTTTCTTTAATCAGTAAGGAAGATACTGACTGTATATAGAACATATGTGGAGAGAAACTTGACTAATCTGCACATGGAAGTTAGGTTTTGAATCCTCTTGAAAAATCTTGAATATCTATTTTTAATCAAGACATTTGTGACAAAAGGATTCAATTAAAAAGTTGGATTCTTGGCCTGGATTCTTGTTCAGATTCCAGACCTCTGGCATCCAGTTTATTAAGATCCATTGCTAGGTTGGGCTTTTAAAGAGTTGACAATTAAGTGAATGTATCAATATAATGACATATATTTCATTGTATTTCAGCTTCTGTATCCAGCCCCATTGTCACAGCTGGGATGAGGAATCTCCATGAAAATAAAGTTTCGAGCCAGTTATCTGGAAATGCAGCTAATCATCATGCTGATAACTCTAGACATGGCTCAAATGAAGACTACCTGCAGATGGTGCACAGGCTAAGTAGTGATGTATGTTACCTAGATCAATTTATTATGATAAAGCAAATACTTAATTGGATAAAAAAGTATGTGTGTATCTGCCTTAGAAGCAGATCTTTTATGATTACGATGTATAAAACCATTGAAGATATATTTCAGTTTCAGATGTGTACACTGGACCATGTAACTTTCGTATGTGATATTTCATTTCTTCTAGATCTCTATTTCCTTTGGAACTGTTTGTTGCATTAATTCTGATGAAATTAGGAAAAGTGAAAAATCTTCTTGTTATCTCATAAGTGAGTTGAAGATATGCTAGAGCGTCTCAATATACTGCAGCAGTATGTTAATGCAAAAAATACTGGGTTCTAAATAGGTGTGTAGTTAATTTATCTCTCTGGAGATCACTGCAACTGACAGTTTGACTAACCTGTTGGATAATACAGTAGTGTTGTCAAGGGCAAGAATCCTATGGAGATTTTTTTCTTAATGGTCTTTTATGTGCTATGATGGGCTGGTTTCTTTGGAAGATGCTTTCTCTTAATGACTTCTTATTTGTGAAAGAAATTGCTTCTGATATTTTGAATCTAAAGGAAAAGAGCCCCACATTTTTCTCCCACTTTTTTTTTTTTACTACTGACTAATTTGCGTCTTTGTAAGCATCAAATCCCTTTGATGAAGCTTGTTGGGATTCTTCTTTGCAAGTCTGGCACACAATCTCTTTAAAGATCTTGTGGAAGCAAAACATGTTGTATTCAACAAGTGTGCCGTTAACACCAGATTCCTTAAGTCCCTTATCGGGATTAACACAGTAGAGCTCCTAAAGAGTTGTTAGTTTTATTATTAATCTTGCTTTTCTAATAAATATAACAATTAAGGTGTTTAAAAATACTTGCTAAGAAATAATATCTTAAATAAGAGAGTGTTGTAATGAATCTCTCATAAATGCAGTCATCATGTTTTTCTGTGTCTGCTTCAGTAATGTAAATTCTTCAGAGTAAGAAGCTATTTTTGGCATTAAGTGTACATATATCCCTCCAACTATGTTAATGGGACATTATCAAAAGTTGCTGTTTTGTAAAGACAATTAACAGAATTTAGTTAACACAGGTTTGTTTGGAAAGCGTTCATATTAGGATAATTCATTTTGTAATTTTAATTACTAAGTATTTTAAAATATTCATCCCTGATTTTGTGATCCAACCAATACAACCATATCTTAGTTCATAAAATCTTACATGCAAAACTCTTTCTAGGTGAATAGACTATGAAAACAAAGTATACCCTCATTGGTTGGTCTAATTGGAGAAATACTAAACAAAAGGTAGTAAACATTGTAAAATTGCACTTTTATCCTTTGGTGCTCATTCTTAATGGTGCATAACCGCTGCATGTGTTATATTTGTAATTACACCTTTAAAAGCTGATTTTTGAAGCTGTTACGCAGAAAACTGTGAAGAATTTGGATTAAAGTTTTGCATGAAGGTATGAATAACAAGCTTAGTCATAATGTTGCAGCCTTTTCTTCTTTGGAGAAGATCTTTATGAATGAGGATTATAAGAGTCATAAAACTTAGCAACTTTAATTATTTTTGTTTTAGTATTTCTTGAAAGAAATCAGTAGTTACAGAACATTGTGTATTTTTGATACGTGATTCTGCAGGATTGGCAAGTATTCTCTTGAAGGATCACTACACAAACATTCAATTTAATGACAATTTTTTTGTAAACTTGAGAGCATTCCTAGACTATAATTCATCACTTGGTGAAGCTCCAGACTAGGAGTCTGTAAATGCACATTTCTGAAAATTTGTCAGCTATGGTAGGAATGGCATTTCTACCCAAAAGGTCTTCTACTTACTTAGTCTGTTGGGTGAATTTCATCTTTTGGTGAAAAGTTGCTTTTGCCTGTGTCCTTGACAATCATGATTAAGTGACCTATCCTGTACAAATAAAACATACCTGCTAAGAGGTTACTAAGCTTATTTTTTCAGTATTTTTTTTTAATTTATTGCAAGTCAAAGAAAATTCAGTTTGAAAAGAGTAAGTTCCACAATTTCAGTGTGGGAGAAAAATTATTAACTCAATAGGATATTAATTCAGTTTGACTTTAAAAAAAATCATATAAATATAATATGCAGTTCATTTTATTGCACAGGATCTGAGTATTGGATTTCTTTTCCCATGAAATTTTCCTTACATGAAGCAACAACTCTTCTTGCAAGCACTGTTGCAAAAATAAGTGACATTAATACCCCAGAGTAAGTTTTAGGTTTATTCTGCTGTGATAGGAAAGAAAAAAAAATCTGATACAATTGTAAATACCCATGAACGGTGAAACCAATAAAATCTTATTTCTCGTGGATTTATATTCTTTCATGTGTAGTCATCTTAATCCATAAATTTCAGACTCTTTCCTTTTCCATGAGCAATGTCAGCTACAGCTTCACAAGGTGTAGTCTGGTCATGGTCCTGTCTATGGCTACTCACGTGGGCATCAGGTGCTTGACCATCATCACAGAGAGTACGCAACTCCCACTCCACAGGCTTCTGTCTCCTTGAAATATGAATTTAGCTTTCTAACTTACTACTGGCTGCTGATTGTTTTCATTCAGACACACAAAATCATAATTACAGTTGAACTTTCTAATGGTCCATGAATTGGGTTGAGATTGGTCGCAAGGATAAAAAGTATCCAGCAGACAATTCAGATCTGTTTAAAAAAAAAAATAGAGTGAGAAAAAGTTCTGTGAAAAAACTGCTGCCTATATCTGGACACCTCAACATGGGCCATATTAGAATGTTAGCTACTGAAATAACCAACTTAATTAGGAAACATTAAATAACCATAGAACTTCTGTGAAAACGTCCTTCCTTTGTATGACCATACGCTTGGAAAGAATGGACTTTTAGCAATTTGCTTATAATGATTGAAAGTGTCTCTTCACTTAGTTTGTTCTTTCCCAAAACATACCTGTAGATACTCTATAAAAACCAGTGTTTATAATGGGAAATACTGTTCTATAGTTGCAATTTATTTATGGCACTGAGAAAGAGTATACTCAAGACCAGCAGAGGGCTCCGTGAAAGCATTGAAAAAACTCACATGAAACTCTGAATGGAAAATAGAATAGTGAATTCCATATTTGATTTTAGAATGGTGTGGGGGTAGAAAAGACATGTTTACATTGCTAAAAGGAGAGCACGGACATCATTACATTGGAATTTGTATTATATGATGAACAAGTTTTTCAGAAATTATTAGTTGCATTGGAATAGACTGGGGAAGTAGTTCATCTTGCCATTGAATTGTTTCCTGTTTAACTCATGAGACAGGCAAATATCAAGTTAAAGTCATTCCAGCTGTGTTTTACACAAGACTATCTCAACTGCTGTAGTGGGCATGCTAGAGATTTTGATCGGTCCTGAGATGTGTATGCTGGAGGATATAGATTAATTTGTATAGTATTTGTATATTACTAATACTCTGTATGGCTTTTTGTAATATTAAATTGCTTAACTGCAGAAGTAAGATGGCATTCTAGATAAGCTTTTAAGGGTTAAATGAAAAAGTGATGTATTTGTTTGAAAAATATGCATTTTATACTCAGTTTCTTTCAGGTGGTATTGTCCAGAGGTCATGCATCTGCTCTTCACCTCTTTACTGCGAGTGCTTGCAGCAAAAAGTTCTAAATGGAATCTTAGTGCAAACCAAAAGTGCTTATGGAATTAGAAATATTTATTTGTGTGTGCATATTCTGATTATAGATTCATTTTAGGGCTGATTGTGCTGTGGAGTATTGCTTATGTAGTAGTCTAATAGCAGTCTAAATTACAAAGATTCTGTGTAAATATTTTTCTTATATCTCTTGTGTGCTTTTTTGTTCAATCCATTTTATCAATATATACACTATTTTCAGTTTTTAACAGATTTTCATAATGTTATTTTTTTATCATTGTCACTTTAGGATGGCGATACTTCAATAAGGAATGCTGCGTCTTTTTCCTTGAGGTCACCACAGTCAGTCTGCTCTCCAGCTGGAGGTGATGGAACCCTTAAAGGTAGTCCAGCAGTCATATATATCTCCATTTATTTTTCCCATTTTTAAAGAACAGACAGTGCAAAGAGATATTTAGTTTTTCCTCTTAAAAGTATTAGTGACTACATCATTAAATTTTGGATACAAAATTATTTTGGGCCCCGATCCAGAAGAAATTTCTCATGATCCGAAAATTGACTAACCAGCCTTCAAACTAACACTCAAATTCACGGAGGACAGAAGGATTTAAAATCCTTTCCAATATGAACATGAAATTCTTCATGAGAATGGTTTCAGTTGCTCTACATAAGAAATACTTTAAAGGCAGCATTACGAGTATTGAACTCTTAACCAGCTTAGAAGTGTTTTAATATGCAACACTTAATTACAGTCCTAAAATTTTAAAAATAAAAGTAGTTCAATGAACTCAGTACACATAGCATAGGTGAAGCCTGAAAACCTTAGCTGTGGAGAAGGATAGGATGAACTGTATGTCACTTGAGGGGGAATAGAAAAAATCTGCACAAAGTTGCTCTTTATGCTAAAATCCACTTGGCAAGGTAGGGGTTTGAACATATTCTTGCTGATTTTATTTTTCAATGCTAATATATTTACATGGCAATAGTTGAAAGATGAAACAGTGCTTTCTTTTCTTTAGCCCTGAAACAAAAAATGAGCCTTACTGGATGATCAGGTTAGGTGGAGAACAGGATGTGGGGAGATTACAGAGAAGTGAAGTTATTATGCAGCCTGGATAAGAGACATCTTTGGCAGGGATGGACCTTAGGGCAGCCTTCCCATCCCTGTGAGGAGATTATCAGGAAGCCTGAGTCAGGCTTTTCAGTGTTGGGGAGAAAGGATGAGATAGAACAGACTTAAATTTAAATGGGAGATCTAACTAGGTCTAAGAAAAAACTTTTTCACTATCAGGACCTCCAAGCAGTGGGAAAAGTTGCCCAGAGAATCTGTAAATTTTCTGTCTTTGGAGGTTTTCAGGATCATATTGGATAAAGCCCAGCATAATGTGGCCTTGCCTAACCCTGCTTTGAGCATGAGGATGAACTAAAGATCTCTTAAGTTGCCTTCTTAACTCAATTATCCTGTGGCTCAAGAGGCAAGTGAGGAGTATGTGTACAAGATGCCTGCAGCATCAGTATTTCAGGAGGTCTTGTGCTAAAGGACTTGTTGTAAGACTTGTGCAAACGGCGAAGACTAAATGTAGTTATTTTTTGCTCTGTGTCAAGCTTATAGGTTTAACAATGTTGTGGATCTAAGATACCCTTCCCCTTCACCACTCAGTCAGAAGAATATTTGAATTATTTTTTGGTTAAAGCTGCTGCTGTTTCAATTGACTGTCTCAGAACCCAGTTTTGAAGGGATACCTTTTCAGATTATTTCTGAACAATCCGATTGTACAGTTCAGATTGTAATGCTTCAGCATTAGAGAGACTGAAAAAGTGCAAGAGGAGCTTTGTGATTTGTTTATCTGTGTGTTGGTTTTACTTTTCCCATTGATAAATTACACAACTGAAATACTAATGGTTTTACCATTTTCCTTTCTTGAAGAGATTAATGAACCCTGATTGAGAGAGTCAGTTCTTGATGCTGCAAGAATTTTGCCAGACTTTTAATGCCTCAATCTAGTGTTTTAGAAGTGTATGGAAGAGGTGTGAGTAATACACTGTTATCAAGAACATGGGATATCTGTGCTGAGCTTTTTGTTGCTACTCTCATTAGCCCTTGAAAGTTTGCTTGGCAGGTCACAAACTTTGATAAAGAAAATTAACAAAATACTTAAGCATTTGTCTGGAAGTACAGAAAGAATGGCACTCGGCATTACCAGTCATAATCAGAGATCTCAGAAAGGATGTTATACTGTCTAAGCTTTCTTGTAGAAACTTGAGTATACTGAATATACGAGTACAGCTGCATTTCTGTACTTTGGTCATGGAAGTAGCAAGGACTTCTGGAGACTTGGAGGCAATCTTGAATTACCTACACGCTGAATGTAGTTGTCAGTTTGACTGAATCTGAATGAGGAAGAAGTTTTGTTTGCAACCTTGGCAAATACTTGATTTTTTGGTTGATAATTCACTTAATTAGTGGAATAAAATTTCACTGTTACATAACTCTTTGCTTCACTTTTGCTTTAGTAAAGATATCAGAGCAGCTGAAGTTTTATCCAGTAGTTCTAGGCTGGTTTTTATTCTCTGGTTTTTGATGTAAATATTTTTGTTTTAACTATGCAAAACACAGAGTGGCTCTGCTTTCATGCTGTCTACTGTTGCCACATCCACTTTTTTAGGAAATTATTTCTATGAATTAATCTGTGAGAAATTGTCATGGAGTGTTTTTCTTTTGTTGGTCTCATAAAATATCTGGTGGATTCCATTACTGAAGATTGATTACTCATCAAAATCCTTTATCAATTTGTTCTACTTTCCTAGTGCTCTTGAACATCAGATTTTATTTTACTTTTTAATATTTTTTTGAGTCAGCTTCTAAAGATCTGTGTCATGAAAACCTTCCACAATGTTTTTAGTCCATTGCTTTCCAAAGAGGGGTGTTCATATGATTTACAGGCCTGTTTCTGTACAGTTTCATAAACACCCAGGAAAACATCTACAAGGACTAGCAACAGTCCAACTATGTAATTATGCACTGTTTTCCAAAAATAAGTTTTATTCCCTACAGAAATTGTTAAGGGGTATTTGATTACATTCTGAGTAATTTGGGAAGGTTCTTTTATTTTCTTATGGCCTTATAGGACTTCCCCAGAGAGAGTCCACTATACTTGGTTTCTGAATGTGTAGAGGGTGGCAAGAAGAGTTACAAAGCTTCTCAAATCTATAGAGTAGACTTAAGTGCTCTCTAAGGTACTTGGTAAGAAATTAGCATCTTACCCTCTCTCTTTCAAAAGAAAGGCAGAAGAAATTTATTCAAGGATTTTTTTCTGATAGGATCAGAATATTCATTCATTCATTCTTCTTTCTTTCTTTAAGTCTTAATATTTTATGCAAGAAACCTTCTGCATGGAACCATTCTAAGCTAGAACAGCCAGAGCTGAGCTTTTCATGAGTCATTTGAACCTCTGGATAAAGTGGTGGGACCCTTCTCTGAGAACTATTGCAAAGTAAATACGACCTGTCCCTAAAAACCTCTCATATGCATGTTCTTCATCTGTCTAGTATGTTGTTCCTTTAAGTGTGAATTTTAGATGAAATTATGTTCTTTGAAAATGAATGCCAAGATTGTCTGGTAATCAAAATAAGTAATCATTTCTTTACATCTAGTACAAAATTTGGGAATATTTCCAGGGAGACCTTCTAGGATTTTAGAATATACTGCAGGAAAGGACTTGGGGACTTGCCATCTTCTTACATGCCTGTTGGCTGAGCTGTATCAGAATTGCTCCCAGTAACTTCAATATATTTTAAAATGTTGATAATGGAATTTCCTTAGTTTTGCCATGCTACCTCTTCAGATTCTTCGTGCTAGAAAGCTTTTATCCTAATGCTTAGCCTGAATAATTTCTATTGCAATTGGGCGTAACACTTCTTGTCTTCTTTCCAAAGGGCAAGGAAGAACATGTTACATCTTTTTTTTTGTAGCAGGTGTTTACCTATCAAAGAACATTATCATGTCTTGCACTAATCTAATCTACCAATCAAACAGCACACTATCTGTTATCTTTAAATAAGTCGTAATTTCTGAACTTCTGATTGTCTTTGATGTTTTTAAGTGAATTCTAATTGGTCTGCATTGTCTTGATGTTTTACTGTCCCAAGTCATAGATACAAGTGTGTTTGAAGACTTAGAAGGATGAGAGATCAGAAAAGTGCTGGAGGCAACTTTGGGTGATACTGCTGTTGTACATGAGAGTACATGACAGTACCACCTATGGAGACTTTCTGCTGTACCTTTTGCAACCGGACTTGCCTGTCTCGCATTGGCCTTATCAGCCATCAGCGCGCTTGCAGCAGGCGTGGGTAATACCCTCCCAAATCTTCATTCGCAAAGCCTGACCATGATGTCATGAGAGTATAGCTGCTCTTTGCTGATAGCTTAGATTTATATTCCAAGTTGTTTTACTAGTGTCCTGTAAAACATATCTATCTGCCTCTCATGTTTTTACAATTCACAGATAAGAAATTTGTGCTTCTCACTGAATTTCTTCTGTTTAAAAAAATTACTCAAATTAATAAAGAAAACTTTTGATTCCAGTTCTAAAAGCAATGCTGGGCCTTTTGAAGACTGCAAAAACAGTAATGATTTTTAGATTAATAACATACTCTAATTCTGTTACATGAGAAATTGTTACAGATAAAGGTTTTAAACTACTATTCTTATGACAGTGCTCTGGAGAGCTGCACTTGTTCACATATACACTCTTCATCCATTTTTACTAAGAACAATTGATATGTTCAGTGTATGAACACAGTTTCACAGTAGGATACATTGCAACAGCATACTTCTGTCTAGATTATACTCCCCAGCTTGTTAGTGAAATTATTGTGAGAAGTTATGTGGAAAGCTGAAGTCCAGATATGGCACTAATTTATCTTTAAGCCACAAGACCTACTGCTATATGAAATAAAATAATTTGCACTTGATGATACTTGTTCTTAACAAATCCATTTTGGAATGCTACTTCTTTGTTATCTCAGTCCTTATAGAGAAATTTTTCTTCTCTATGTACTTGAATCATACCAACCATGTATTATACTCCAGGCAGACCTTTACCATCCTTGTGAAGAGAATGATTTTTCCATTTTGAGTCTGCTGGAGGAACAAATTGTCAAGATGATTATTACCAATTCTGAGATTGGTTTAGCCAGAGTTACAGGGTGAATTTATCCAAACCCATCTTCATGAAAACATTCCATTTATATAAAAGTGGTAAATAGGATCATGTTAATTTAAAACAAAGTAAAGACAACTTCCATTTACACATTGAAACTGCAGTCTGTTAAAATCTCTTGGCAGTAGTGTGTTCCTCAGATTCTGTCTTCACAAGGTTCGTAGCTTTTCCGACAGAAAACATCATTGTGAACATAGTATGGATGTTCTGGTTCTCCTTCTGCAACTTCTGTCTTTAGGAACTAACTTACAGTATAATTACTCATATGGGAAGTCTTAATCATTAACATGTAGCACGTATGTTTTTCTTAAAGCCTCTCTTTTCAAAGACTTTTCAGGTGAAATATCTGGAATGAAGTGTCAATGTTTATACACCAGTTTGGTACCCAGTGAAATAAAGTTCCAGGAGTCTCAAGGATCACTTTCCTGTGGGTTTAAAAAGGTGTAGCACATTCCTGAAGTTTCCAGTGTGAACCAGGTATTAGACATTAGTCTTCATTTGTTCTCTAGCAGTTTCTCCAGCTTTTATACCTAGGGAATTATGCTTCTGGCAAAGGACGATGTAGGATGGGTGGAAGACTTTGTATCAACGTATGAGAATACTTACCTGCAAGGGAATTAAAGGAATATGAGTATAGTTCCTGATGTGACCCATTGGAAGTTGTTATTACACAAGTGGAAACCTAATGATTTTTTTTAATTCTGTAAGAGACGTGAGTCCTAAGTTTCTGGTAACCTTAATAGTTGTTTTTTGGCCCTGCGGATCACATCAAAGAGTGTGATCCACGATGTGACAGTGATGCATCATCTTTCTATAGCAAATTATCTGAAGAGGCTTAGAGATAATCAGAGAAAGTATCATGAGTGATTATGTAAGATATGTGTACTGTGGTATGATCAGAAGATGTGCAGACAGAAGCTGTAAGATGGAGGTGTCAGTGGTATGTGAGGTCTCCTGAACAGAAGCTTCTTTGTTTGCTGGTTGTTACTGATGCCCAGTGAGCGAGTGAGCCGTTCTAGGGGTAAATAAACAAAAAGTGCTTTTGAAACTTTGCACTCTAGAGAAGGCTAAGCCATTGTCAATGCAATTAAGTACTTTTTTGTAGTTGATTGCGTTATATAGGATTTGGTAGCAGCCAAGAGTCACAGAGAAAAGGTGATTACAAGTTGCTACAGTAGCTGATAGAACTTCTTCTGTACTCAGAACCATCTGCCACTGGAAATTCTTAAAAGAACTAATAAATGTAGTGAACCAGTCCCAGGATCCTCATGGGTGGTCAAGGAAGACTGTTTCTGAAAGACTAGGGAGGTATTGGTGGTGGTTCTTTGTTCTCTGTAAAGGCTTCATTTCCTAGGATATTAGCTGCTGCTTGGCTACGTGTAGCATTACCTGGTTGACCTCTGGTATTTGCTGTTCAGTAATGATACAGTGACCTTCCCGAACCAGTGGAGAACCCTCACTTACTTCACAAGCTATACATATTCCTGCCATATAAAAAGAGATTGCACAAAATTCTTTTAATGATACTGTGGAAGATCAAATACAGAAAGTCAGATTATTTTTTTTCTCCTGAGTTCCCATCCACTCCTAGATTTAGACTCAAAAGTGGCCTACATATTTCTGTGTTCTAAAAGCATATTCTGAATTTTGGTTCATTCCCAAAGATAATTTTTGAATATCTTCATATTATGCTATACATTGACAACACTTTGTAGAACAAATCTTCTCAACACTGGAATCTGAACTGGTTCAGCAAACTGATCACAACTATCTGTCTGTGCATTCTTTGAACTAAACATCTCTTATCGAGTCTAGTAACATCTTTATTCTCAGGCTTATAATGACCCAAGACTTCTCACCTATGAAATATTCCAGACTGACTCCAACATTAATAGACAAAACCCTCTCTTTATAATCAGTGTTGTTTTCATAGATTCATTAAAGTTGGAAATGACCTCCAAGATCGCCAGAGGTCCAACCTGTGACTGAACACCATTTTGTCAGCTAAACTGTACCACCAAGTGCCACATCCTGTTGTTTCTTGAACACCTCCAGGGAGGATGACTCCACCACCACGCTGGGCAACCGATTTCAATGATTAACAAGTCCTTCAGTGAAGCAATTCTTCCTGAGGTCTAATTTAAATCTCCTCTTGAGTCCATTTCCTTTTGTCCTGTCTCCTGTTACCTGGGAGAAGAGGCTGACCCTCACCAGCCTGTAACCTCCTTCCAGGTTGTAGAGAGTGATAAAGTCTCCCCTGAGCCTCGTTTTCTCCAGACTGAACACCCCCAGCTCCCTAGCTGATCCTCATCAGACTTGTGCTCCAGACCCTTCCCCAGCTCCTATGCCCTTCTGTGAACTCACTACAATGCCTGTCTTTCTTATACTGAGGGTCCCACAACTGGACACAGTGTTCAAGGTGCAGCTTCACAAGTGCCCTGTGCAGAGTGACAATCACTTCTGGTTCTGCTGGGGACTCTTTTTCTGATACAAGCCAGTATGCCTTTGGCCTTCTTGGGCACCTGGACATACTGCTGGCTTTTGTCTGAAGTCATGGCATCAGATAGCATGTGGTACATGTTCATTGTGTGAAACCTGTTCAAAACTAGTAATGTTTGTGGTAGAGTGTTAGAGAACTTTCAATTTCTTTTCACCTCAATACATTTGTATTGTAACTTTGAAGCCCCTTTGTTGTCAGAGGCTTAACTAACATTATATATCTCAGAAATATGTGAAGTTAGTACCAGAGCATATTCTCTTAAAATTTAGCTTATAGTCCTTACTATCAGAACCTTTCTGGAATTTCCTTCAGGAGGAAGATATATTCAAATACCTATTCGTAGTGCTGCCTAGGAGAGGCAAAACTTTGCTTTTGTTTCTTCATTTACTATATTCTAAGTATGTACAATGGAATGCACTGAAATCCTTCTGACCTCCTCAAGTCTTCTCAAAGATTTAAAAAAATCACCTTTTCTCTTTCTACAGGTGTTATGTTTTCATAAATGTTTTCATATGACAAATTAATACTAAATGAGAACAACCTCACCATATTTACTTAGAAGTTTAGGACACGGGAGAATCAAATCTGTGCTCTCTTAAGAAGTGTAAATGTAAAAAACAGTAAATATCCCATTGTTTCAATTTTAAAAGTATTTATTTGAGAGATTACTAGTATGTTAATCTTGAATTGTATCTCTTTGAAAAGTTCTGAGCTGCCTCTACATTTGTAGAAATTATCATGCAGCTTGTATTTCCTGAGTGGTAGTCATTACCATAAAAAAAATGAGCAGCTGCTACACATTACACCCAGACAGTCCTGTAAATTGCCAAAAGAAATGGCATTTGTGGGGAGGAGCATCACAAGAATAAGAATCTGTGATGAAATGCAAGTGAGAGAGATTTTTAGGATATTCTTAGGTGCTTGAGTGTGGTACCTGGTTTGAGGAGGGGAAGTAGAGTAGTAGAAGATTTTGCGAATCGAGAGGAGTCTAAGCAGGACTTTTCAACATTGTGGATGTTACTGGCACAGCATGGTTATTGCTGATGGCCAGAGATTAAGTTAAACCTATGTCATACCTGGCTCTTTATTTACAGAAATTAAAGTACTTTTTACAGAATGTACGAGGGAGATAGAGTAAGTATAACAGCCTATGCAAAGAGGTTATGATTAAAAGCATGCTTTTCATGTGACCTGAAGCTTTGATAAGAGATATCCATTATGTTTTTTCATCTTCAGGTCAGTACATTGCTTAATGATTCTTAATATTTCTCAAAATACCTGCTAGACATTTAAGTTGCAGAATAAAGCTACTTTCTTGTGTTTCTTGAATGAAGCACATGGGGACCTGTATTACAGGTCAGTTGTTGTTAGAAGTACCGACCAATGATGGCCTGACCAAAATGACTAACAGTAATCTCAGTCATTGCCTTCCAAAGATCAGTATTTCCCAATGGATGAATGGAATCTGAGTGGTTGCTTGAAGAAGAACAGATAGACTCTGTCCCCCCACCTCCTGCCTTCCACCCTGTACCACCCCCAAGGCCCAGTATTCCTTTTAAGCAAAAAATATAGCTCAAAAATGCAATTGGGACAGGCTGAAAAGCTCTGTTTTTTGGACCTTTTTTCTAAGCTAACAGTTATGTTATTATGGTGATCTGATTAGTTATGGTGATCTGACTAGTCTGAGGAACAAAAACTTTATGTGTGATTAACTGGAGAATGTATTTAATTAAAAATGTCCTCTGTTAAAAATTTCTACATACACAAATCTTGGAAAGAGTGCAAATAGAAGCAAAAATTAATAAACTAAAAAAAAGTGGTGGTGGGAGATAAGGCAATGAATGGTAGAAAAATGTCTTAAGACAATTAGTGTTTTCTACATAATAATGAGTGGGGGAGGTAGGAATGAGTTTGCCTAAAATAAATATTAAAAAAAAACAAAAACAAAAACAAAAAAAAATCCAAGTGAAGAAGGTTGTGTATGTTTTGGTTTTGGTTTGGTTTTTTTTATTAATAATGTGTGACTGTAATGGCTAATATCTATGCACTGATCATTAAGTCTTCATCACTGGACCTTATTAAAACTCTTTATGATCTTTCCTTTTTTTCTGTAGTCAACTTGCTTCATTGAGCATTTTCTAATAGTTGATATTCTGAACCTTAGGTACTATTTTTATTTACTCTTTTTTGGTGATGGGTTTTTTTGTTCCATCTTCTCTGAAATGATCCCTTCTATACTTGCCATGGGCTGCTAAAATTCCTAGGAAATATACTGCAACTGTCTGGATTGCATCTTGATCTAGCAATGACATGCTTCCTACCAATCTTATTTAGACCTTTTGTGATCATAGTTATATGTAGAAATACACATTAAAATTATGTAGGTTATATTTAGTGTGTTTTTATATAAACATGAAACAACATAACTGTTCAGTTTTTCTGAATTATTATTCTAGGATCAAGACAACCTTTAATCCAACAATCTCAGCCTCCACCTTATTCATCACCTAGAGATGTTCCCCCAGACATATTGTTAGATTCTCCAGAAAGAAAGCAAAAGAAACAAAAGAAAATGAAGTTAGGCAAGGATGAAAAAGACCAGACTGAAAAAGCTGCAATGTATGATATCATTAGTTCTCCTTCCAAGGACTCCACTAAGCTTACATTAAGACTCTCTCGTGTAAGATCTTCGGATATGGACCAGCAGGATGATATGCTTTCTGGTTTGGAAAACAGCAGTGTGTCAGAGGGTGATATTCCTTTTAATGTGCAGTACCCAGGACAGACTTCTAAAACACCCGTTACTCCACAGGATGTTAACCGCCCACTAAACGCTGCTCAGTGTTTGCCGCAGCACGAACAGACAGCTTTCCTTCAGGCACAACAAGTGCCTGTTTTACAACAGAACACTTCAGTTGCTGCAAAACAACCTCAAACTCCTGTGGTACAGACACAGCAACAGGTTTCGCAACAAGGAGCTATAACGTCATATGATGAAGTAGAATTGGATGCATTGGCTGAAATTGAGCGGATAGAACGTGAATCAGCTATTGAAAGGGAGCGATTTTCAAAAGAAGTGCAAGATAAAGGTAAAAGGATTGTGTGTGTGTATACACTATATATTATATAAATATATATATATGCATATAAACCCCATATATATATATATATAAAAAGCTTCCTGTCATTGTCACGTAGTGCAATTTTGTTTACTCAGTGTAGGGTTCTTCTGCAACATTCATCTCCATTCCCCTCCAACAATGAACTGAAATCTTTCATATATGCATATTTTGAATATCTGGGGTTCTTTATTTGGGGTCTTAATGGATAGAAAGAGAAATTCTTATGTTTCAAAATTCTCTTAAGATACTCTCACTTTGAACTGTGAGACTGAATGAAGTACAATTTATGTTGTTTATAGAAGTATAAATCCCAACAGTAATCCGAAATCAAAATATGTTGTAAGTATTGATAGTTGAATTATTAACTACACATGTTGCCTAATTCAAGAAAAATACAGGAAAACTGTTTTATCCCATTTTTATTCATAGCGCCATTTAAATATAGTATGAAGGAGATGTCAGGTTAAAATCAGATCTGTTCTTTTAAAGGTAGTGTAATAACTGGGTAATGTATGCTACTGTATTATCTCTAATGTTTGTTCAACTGGGTGTTAATTATTATGTAGGCATTAGAAGCTTTTGAGAACTATGTTATGTCTGTACAGTTTCTAACACGGGACCAAACAGGCCTCTGAAACGTTTTATCTTCACTTTGGTTGCTGCCTTAACTGATCTAATTGAATCTATCTTTTTTTGTTTTCTTTTTTTTTTTTTTTTTTTTTTTTTAATTATT
>VXAU01002191.1:40908-58613 GCA_013399695.1 Formicarius rufipectus
TCAAAAGAGTCTCTCTCCCCCCCCCCCCCCCCTTTCTATAGTGTAACTTAAGACTAGAAAATTCAGTATAACTTATATGTATTATATATGCTTGATTGTACCTGTTAGATGGGTGAGAGAAGTTATGATATTGCTTACCCAGTAATGACTTACATCTGGGACAGTCATTTCTCTATAATGGATTTAAATCTTGATAAAGAAATAGCATGAGTTATGAAGAGCCTTAATCCTGACATTTCTGTAGTTCACAGACACTAAATTCACTCAGACATCACTCTAAGAAGACATAGACTTTTTTTCATTGTCATGCAATATAAATGCTACTGTATCTAGTTAATGTAAGATATTTTTGATGTCTTGATTTTGTGCAAAATATGGTATCAGAACAAAATCAATGTCTAGAATGGAGATTTCAAAGTCATTGCTAATTTCTAAAGTTTTCTATTTATACAAATGAATTACAAACTAATTGGATATGTTAATATAAGTTATAATTAAAATAAGTAGTTTTCACTAAGTCTAATATTAGTGCCATTGCATTTTTCTTGTGGTATTAGGTGCTGTACTCTGTAAGTGCACTTTAGTATGTACACTTTAGATTTTTCTCAGATATTTTGAATTTACAAAAGTGTAATTCTGCACAAACCAATCACATGGATAAAAGCCAGCCTTTATGTTAGAAAAATCTATCACATAAATATTTAAAATCATGTTTTATTTGTAAAAATAGTATTAATTCAGGGAGGTTGTTAAATCTCTAAACAACTATAGATATTTCATGCTACCTTTCTGCAGTTCAATTCTTATTATTTCCTAGTGTATTGTTTTCTTTGTGTTACTATAGTTGACAGAGAATAATGAGTTGCCAGACATTCTTAAGTAGAAAAATTCATAAAATCAGCTTTTATTTTGATACAATAATTTTGTAATTGCTATATTTACGAAAACAAGCAAAAATTCCAGAATCTTCATTTTGATAAAGTGTACTACACCCTAAGGGATGTTAGAGACTCCTGAAGCCTTTTCGTGTTTTGTCCTCAATGAGTTTAGACATCCCTTCTGATGAGCTTTCCTTTTCACGCAGTGACCAGAAGTTTGATAGTCCTTTAACAGATTGCTAAAGATCAGCAGCTGTTTCTTTTCAGATTCTCACAAATCCTTTCCTTTGAACAGCAGCAGTTGGAAGCTCTCTGGACTCTTCAGAGATTTTTGGAATTAGGTTCAGTTCTGTAAAGCTTCCTATACCAGGTTCATGACTGTACTTTCTTGGTTTCTTCTGTAAGGGAGAAAGCAGTGAGAATAAAATATCTGACCTGTTTCCTAAGCCTCTCCATCAAAGGGAGGAGCTGGTACTGTGGAAATCTCTTCTGCTGATGTGAAGAATTCTCTTTGGTTGTTCAATTCTGTTTTTTATTGGAATAGAACTTTGGGGGGATGTCAGGTGAGGGCAAGCTCTCATGGTTGTTAATGGTGTGTGTTCATGGAGTAGAAAAGAACAGTTATTTGCCCCCACTGCATTGGGAGGTCACCCATCAGTACCACTGAAGTAATTTTGAACCTTCCTTGTACATAGGTTAGATTCTTGTGGTCTACAGAGCACTGTTGGTTGGCTGGGGGGACTGGGCACTTAGACAACGTTGAAGAGATCTGTGAAAAATATCTATGAAAATTTACAATAAACTGAGGGTTGTTATTTGGACATACAGCAAAGTGTTACTTGTTGAGAATTTCTAATCTTGAGTGTCATCTTAAATTAGATAAGCTTGTAGTTGGCCTCTGTTTGACTTGTCTCTGAGGTTGTTAAAAAAATAGAGGATTTGACATATCTTAAAACTGATATATTTGGGTTAAATTTATTAATTGCTGATTTAAATAAATGGTATTTCAAATGAGTGAAGGCATAGTCCAGTAATCTTTGAAGGTATTTTTAAGGTGGGAAGCTCTTAATTGTTATGCTTTACAAAATGAATTTGTATTTTCAGTTACCATCAAAATGGTTCATCCAGAGTTCAGCATTAGAGGATCAGTCTTATTTGTGGCTCTGGAGAGGAGTATGTTCATATTCAACCATCTTGGATATGAAATCTCCAATGGAATCCCTTGCAAGGTGTAAAGGGGGAAGCAATAATGTTTCTATTATGTCTATTTTGAAGTCTATCAAACAATACTAATATAGTGAAGAGTTACCTTTTTACTAAAATGAAGCTTAGCAAGCATGCACATGGCTATTATTTAGACTCGTTACCTTTTCAAAGATACTTACAAAAAGCCTATTTCAGTTTGCTAGGCCATGCAGTTTTAGAAGTTTTTAGGCTATTATCCAATTATACTCAGTTGTTGAAAGAGTTTCATCTGGAATTTAAGGCAATCATCAGGTTTGCAGGAAAGCAGTAACACAAGGAACTTCATTGCTAATGATGTTGTGGGTGCTCCTTTGGAATATAAGAATATAGTCACTTCTNATTTTATTTAAGTTTCTTGCATTTTAATTTGAGCTCTTCCATACATAGAATTGTGTGGTCACTGTTAGATTTTATGCTGTTTCAAGGTCACTTTTGTATAATACCACTGTCCTAACAGATTAAGGAATTCTGCTTTTACTTGTAAAGGGCACTGTTCTTTGGGATTTGTGAGAAGAGTTATTAAATCATTAATCACTAACCATTTCATTAGGAGGCTAATATTTTTTTTAAACTTAAAAGCATTAGAAGAGTTTTTTCAATGAGACAGACCGACTTGTATGTGTGTATTTTTCCCTATGCATTTTATCCCCAAGGATCCATTTTACCCACTTCTTTGGAATCTTACTGTGGATTCTTTGAATTAGGAAGAAGTGAAGCTGTAATAACTTTGTTTCCAATAATGGGTTCAGTTAGGGGGCATTTGGATGCCTGCTGTGGGCCTTTGTTTTTTTGGTTTGTTCTAAGCCTGTAGCAGCAGAGACACACATCCCAAGAGTGTGAATCTGCCGGAGCAAAACTCTCAAAACTACAGTTACAGGTAAGTAACCTTTTTCTCTTACCTTTTAAGTTCTTATCCAGCTGCTCTCCCTTTCTCCCATTACCCATCTCCCCTATTAAGATCCCCAAAGAGGAAATTAATAGAAGAACACTAATAAGAATGGTTTGTTTGCGTCTAATTTTTTGGTAGCAAATTAATGAAATGCACAGTGTGTAATTACAAATGGTCTATTAGCATTCATTTCAAGAAATACGTTGTAGGGGATTTGTTTCCTTAAGAATGGAGCTACAAGTATAGTAATTTGTATAGTAATCTTGCAGATTGCAGCCACTAATACTAGAAGATGGTGTGAGAGAGTGTGAAAGATAAATGATTGTGTGTCTGCGTAGCAGGACAATATGAGAATTAGGTATCGTGTTTTGTATATAAAAACTTTCATTAGGTCTGCATTTTGTAGCATGACGTAATGGCTGAAACCGGTTATCTCCTGAAGCTCTTCCAAGAAAGGCAGCTTTTCAGCCTCCAGTTCCTCTAGATGAGGGATTTTGTGTTTGTGCGTGTCTGTTCAGACATGTTTTAAGAAAATTAAGGGGAAGAAATTCCTCCTCTATTCAGAGGAACTGCAATGAAACGTTGCAATGTTTCCATTTGTCTAGGAGATGTTACTTCCTTTTATAGTTTTTATGAAGAATATTAAATACCGATTGAATGAAAAATACATTTATTTTTTTAAAAAATAGAGGCATATATTCGCTGTTGGTTGAAGCGTGGTGCTAATAATGCCAAGGTTGATGGTTTGATCCTCATACAGACCATTGACTTAAGATCAGCCCTGGACTTGATGATCCTTGGGGGTNAATACAGCTCACCTCATCCAGCTGCTACTTCTAAAACACTTCTCAGCTTCCAAGCATACCTGTTTTCAGGATGGATGTTCTTCAAATCATGCTTGACTCATAGTTTCAGTATAAACGTATCTCAAGGTAGCTGTGGTTACTCTAGTGAAACGGTTTTTTTGCACAAAGGTTCCACAGGAATTAATTAATTTCTGAATCTGAAAGCATTCATAATTTTGATATGCAGATATTTCCAAAGATGAAGGCCACAACCTGTCTTCAGGAACTCAGTTCATAGGAGGACAGGTGAGAGACAACAACTTGGAAATCCAGCTCATTTTTTTTACCCTGTCAACCTTATGATTCCTGTAATGTTTTGTTTCTTTTACCGCAGTGAATCATTTAATTTGATAGAACATCTCTACTATTTTTTTTTTTATTATAATGTAACTTATCATCTTGCTTTGAGTTCCAAGGTACGGTCCTTTAGTGAGCCTGTTGCAGTGTAAAGAAGGCATCCTTGTCAATTTATGAAGTCAAAAGGATGTATGTGTAGAATAACTGGGATCAGACTTTGCTCTAAACTGTCATAAATTTGTTAGTGGACAAAGGTAGATATATTTGCCTGTATCTACATCCTAAGAGTGAGCTGGAGGAGTGAATAGTGGGTTTGAAATGAATCTGAAAGCAGCAAACTTATGTACTTGATCTCTAATACAGTCACAAATCTCTTCTGTGGCATACTACATATTCTTTTTATTAGCTTTTTATTATGAAAACTGTTACAAAGACTGAAGCAGAAGGATCCTGATCACACTTCATTGGTCTCAAGAGCTTGTGAACCCACATGTTTGGAACTGCAACAAACTTCAGATCTAGATCTGTAAGATCAGAAAGAAAGATGTTAGTCTAATATTTGGCAAAGTCCTAGATCCCCATAATAAAAAGAAATTTTACAAGTTATGGAATGAAGTGGATGAAGCTTGGATACTGATGCCTTGAAAGATATGAAGTATATTTCAGTGGATACTGTGGAAGTTACATCTGTTCATCTCGGGACTTACCAAAGTAGATGTATGCCAGCTTGTGTATATTTGACTGTAAAAGAGAAGGTATGAAGACATACGTTTCCGGAGTTTAATTAGTTTCTCCTCACCTCTCTGGTTCTTATTCTCATATTGAAACTCTCATGTTGAAAATGAGTTCAAAATTTTATAAAACCCTTGAAGCCCAGTGGTATATTTCAGTTTTCAGATTTCTGCAGCTATCATGGCAACCTAAAAAGTTTTTGTGCTCATTCAGTGGAGTTTTTTCAGTATGTTTGATGAAAGTAGTGTTACTGTGTACTCATCCTACATTTTATGCCATAGTTTGACCTAGTATTTTCATATACTTAGGACAGATTTTTGTCCTAGATCCATAAATGTCATAGAGGCAAAACATTCATGATCAAATCTAGTTTTGAGGCTCACCTTCAAGATGCATGAGGAATAAGAAGAAATCTGAGTGATCTATAACTGTCTGCAATCACCTTGCCGTCTAGGAAAATAAAGTTTTGAAGGTGTCCTTTTCTTCTCAAAAAAGATGTCAAGTTACTAAAACATCAGTATTCTGTTGTCAAGAGAAATGAAGAAGGTGCATCAGAAGAGCTATGTATTTAGAGTGAATATGTATGCCAAGTTTTGATGTGATCATCTACTTGTGTGTTCTTACAATTTGACATTTTGGATGATGAAGAACAGCAGCATGTTGAGCCTGATCACTTACAGAAGTTCAAGCAAGAAAATTGGTCCTACTTGAATTCTTTTGGTTGTTTAATCTTGGAGCCTTCAGCATGAGGGCTCTGAAAGGTGAGTTTTGGTTGATCCAGCCACAGCTATTTAAGGCATCACAGCTTGTGGCCATCTGCTTCTAAAATAGGTGTAAGAGAGGGAAACCTTTTCTTGCTCTTAACTGGCTCCTTCAGCCTTGTAGGTTATTGCAAACCACCTCCACTAGTGCCTTAAGGTGATGCACTGAGCATTGACATGCAACTTTAGAAATATGAATATGTGTTCCCTTGTGCTACAGGGGATAACCTCAGCAAAAGTAATGGGGCAGGTAATGAATTACAGTAGTGTCGTAAAGACTTCTGTTAGATCCACCACAGGAGCTCTACAGGACTTTTTCAGTGCAGCTGGCATTTCTGGACTAACATGACAAAGCTGGCCAACTTTCTGCTAAGAACAGAGGTTTATTAATTTGTGTTTCAATATTTGAAGAGGTTTGATTGAGAAATACAGTAACAGTGTGTGTAGATATATGAATATTTGTTTTAAGCAGTAGTGTAGGGAAATTAATCTGTGTAAGTCCTCATATGAATACAGCAGTTGCTGTAGTAGGGAAAAAGCAAGAATCTTTGTGCTAAAAAGCTGCACTTTCAATTTGGCAAATTTATTTTGCTTCACATGTCTGTCATAAAGTTGGAGTCATTCCCACAGGTTTTGGTTGAACTGTGCAAAGTTCTTTATTTGCAGTTGACCAGTTTCTGTATGGAGTTTATTGTATCTATCTTTACTGTCTTCCAACCATTAAATCTTCTACAAAATTTTGAAATTCTAGGAAGTTAGAATTACTGAAGTAGATTTGAGGATGCAAAGAATGGGGGAAAAAAATCCTATTCACATCACTGGAACTGTCCATGTTACTACTTCTTATTGTGTCCTAATTTTAGTTTTGGAGGTGATCCTTTGAAGTTTCAATTATTCTAAGTAAGAATCTTCTAAAAATTTAGGAGAAATTAGAAGTCATATGTTATAATTCTGGTTTACAATTTCAGAGCAGTGTGTGGTTTTTCATATTAGCTTTTTCCCCCCTGTGTCTTGATTGCATCCTCCTTGCCATTCATTCTCCTGCTCTGAAAAAGAGAACTGGTTCATTGCGTCTCATGATAAGGCACTGCAAATTTAGTCACAAAATACAGTATTTTTCTTATGTTGTATTCTAGGCATTTTGACAATATATCTATGTTTAATCATTCCTTAGCCTTAAAATCATATTGTTTAATTACAGATAAAGTAATTTTTTTGACAAATTACACAGTGATAGTTGAGGAATGAGATTATAAGCTTTAGTGCAGGTAGGGCTTTTAGTTTTCATGGCAGAAATGAATTTTATTTTAGAGTTCCATGTTGGATACTTCCATGTGCTTCTCATTTCTGTGGATTATATCAAATTACAGTGTGTGTGGTTGGCTCACTTCATTTTTTTGTTTTCTGCTCCTAGTGATTTTTTAGTGTAATTGAAAGTCTTATTGCAGAGTCGGGATCTTGACAGAAAATTATCGGTGAACTTTTTATTTCATCCATGAAAAGCACTATAGTGCCCCCCAACCTAATATGTATGTATTCAGATGTAGACTCCAACCCTTGGTATACTGTTTCACTTCAAAGAAGCATGGGGTGGTGGAGTTACTCTATCAGTTTTGTTCATTACCTGTGTGTTGCATGTGTAAAATATGTGTGAAGTCCAGCTGATGCACTGAACCAGATAGGGACAGCCTCTGTCTTAATCACTGCAGATCCTTGCTTAGTGTAATATATAATGAAGCAGGTTGAATCTGCAGAAGATAATCTTTTATAGTAGTATTCTTCAAAAGGTAGTCATAGAGATGCATGTTAACTTTGGCTTTGTAAACTTATGCTTCAACTGTAATTGAATAGTTCGGGGTTTTTTAAGTGGGTTTTTTTTTTGGTCTTTATGTATTGTGGTTGCTTTATTACACATGATTCTCTTGGGAGTTCCACAGGGCCTTTGATTTTGTATGTTATGAGGGTGGAGGTTTTTAATGATTAATTGGCATCTCTGGTAGAATGAGAATGAATAGTGTGAATATATTAAAGAGTGTTAGCTAGAGAAGTCCTATTCTTGCTTTTAAATTCAGTGAACTTTGGTGTGTGTGCTTATACATACTGAGAAGGATTCATTGGTGGGAGTGGAGGGGAATGGACATTCATGCTTGGACATTTATCAGTCTTTACATGTAATTTGTGATTTTCTTCTCTTTTAACTTGCAGATAAGCCTCTGAAGAAACGAAAACAAGAAAACAAACCACCAGAGGCTGGAGGTGCTACTGGAGGAAATAGAGCAGCTTCTCAGGAGACAGGTTCTGCAGGAAATGGGGCAAGGCCTGCGTTGATGGTTAGTATTGACCTGCAGCAAGCAGGAAGAGCAGACTCTCAGGCAACAGTAACTCAGGATTTGGACACCATCAAAAAACCTGAAGAAATTAAGCAGTATAATGATGGATTTATGGCAGTTCCCCAAGAGGATCCTGTTGGAGTTCTTAAATTTAAATCTGAAAACCATCCAGAAGTTTTTAGGAAAAAGTCAGACTTTGAAGGTCAAAAGACAGATATCCAGCAAAATGAAAACAGACAAATGGAATTTCAGCAAAATGAGAGCAGACGGTGTGAAAGTAAACACAACGAGAGCAAGCAGTTAGAAGTGAAACATGAAAGCAAACTTGAAAGCAGACAAATGGAAGTGAAACAAAATGAGAACAGACAGACAGAATCAAAACAGAATGAGAGCAGGCAAATGGAGATGAAACAAAATGAGGGAAAACAGAATAATGGCAAACAGGAAATACGGCAGCGGCCAGAAACACCAAAACAGAAGAGTGAAGGCAGACCTGAAACACCAAAACAAAAGAGTGAAGGGAGGCCTGAAACACCGAAACATAGACATGATAATAGGAGAGACTCCAGTAAACCATTATCAGACAAGAAAATTGAAATATCTAGACACAAAGTAGATATGAAGTCTGATCCTTTAAGGGTAAAACCTGAAAGTAGGTCTGATCCAACAAAACAAAGGCCTGATGGGCGTTCAGTTTCTGATACACCGAGACGTGACCATGATAGCCTTAAACAAAGATCTGACGATAGAGGGGATTCAGAGAGATACAGAGGAGATCCATCTAAGATTAGAAGACCTGAATATTTGAGATCCTCAAACAAAAGTGAACATGAATCTAAGCATGGCATTAAATCTGATGGTTCAAAACCTGAGAAATTTGAAAGGAAGTATAGGCATGAGTCTGGTGAATCAAGGGAAAGGTTTTCTTCTGGGGATCAGAAATCAAGACCTGACAGCCCTCGTATTAAACAGGAAAGTAAAGGAGATTCTAGTAAATCAAGACCTGATAAACCTGGTTTTAAGTCACCCAACACCAAGGACGAACGAAGGACAGATGGTAATAAGAGTAAAGTAGATAGTAATAAAGCACATGGTGACAATAAAGCAGAGTTTCCCAGTTATTTGTTGGGGGGAAGATCTGGCGCATTGAAACATTTTGTCATTCCAAAAATCAAGCGTGACAAAGATGGCAATGTTACTCAGGAGTCAAGGAAATCTGAATTTAGAGCTGAACAGAGGGACAAAGTAGAGAAGATTGGGCTAGTTGAAGATCTAAATAAAGGAGCTAAACCTGTAGTTGTCCTTCAAAAGCTTTCTTTGGATGATGTGCAGAAATTTATTAAGGACAGAGAAGATAAATCAAGGGGCTCTTGTTTTAAACCTAACAAGAACAAGTCATCCAAATCCAATAAAGGTAAGATTTTTTTAAATATTAATTGCATTATATATTTTGCACTGTTCCTGTAGATTTTCTAGATTTCTAGTAGATTTTCTACTTCTGCTGTTAGAAATTAAATCCAGAAATTTCATAGTTAGATTATATGCTTGCTTATACAGGGATTTTGGAGAATTAAGTAAAACTAATATAAGAACTTTTTATGAGAAATCTTGCTACACATGTACCTGAAATGATTTATTGACTTTAGTGCAAGTACTGAACAAGAGGCAACACTTAAATGGTCTTAAGCTGTACTTCAGATACATTAGTTTAACCTGGTGATTTCTGCAGTGAAAAGTAACCGCTGTATGTACAATTTTAACTGGACTGGCACTGCTCTAGCTGAACAGCATAACTGGAGTGGTGGGAAATCCTGTGTATGCAATCCCTAAGATTCTTTCATATTTTTGGAGTGAAGTGGGCTTTTCTAAGGCATGTTTTGACATGATGCAATAAGAGCATAGTTGCAAAGTACCATCTGCCTCTTTTACACAGTAAATACAAGTCCAGTGAGGAGTTTCTATACTTGAGACTGTGTGACAGTAAGCTTACAAAAACACTGTCTGTAAAGAGAATCCAGGCATCATTGTCTCTAGGGTCCACTGTATGCAGGAAGAAGAAAGCCAGACCATTTGCTGGCACTTTCAAATTAGTAATATGGACAGGACATAATTCAGAATAGTTTGTAGACTTGATATTTGTCTGATTGTCTCTTCTGCAGATTTAGCACTTTTTGAAATAAGATTGCTTTTCTTCTTGATGATTTAATTTTGGCTTTTTTGGTTTCAGACTGAAATAGATCATTTTGCATTGTGAAAACAGTGTTGCTAATTTGTCAGGTTTCCTTTCCTTAATGTTTAACCTTTAAAGAGTTTATTTCTTATATAGTTATGTTTATAAAGTTGTCATATCTCAAAATAGACAAATCAAATGCCAAAGAAAAGATTTACAGCTGTATGCAGAATGATTTATGAATGCATTTCTAGGTATATCATGAATTCAAGATTAAGACATTTTCTTACATAGCTGATCTGGTAAGAAATGATGTAGAAATCATATTCGTGATAAAAGTATTTTATGTGCACCTATACAGAAGTGTTGTCTGTATAATGAATTTACTGTGCTATGCCTGTTTTCTGTCTACTAATCTGTTTATATTAACTCTTCAAGACTTAATTCATTACATTTATGACTTATTTTTAAAATATTAGCCTCCTTGTTAGGGATTTCTCTTTATGGTGGAAATATGAATATTGTCCCTGTCCCTTTTTGAGGTTCAAAACAGGCAAAATTTCCATTTCTAATAATAGGAATCTAGAGTTAGTAATAAAATTATGATGTCTTTGTTGTCAATTTAAACAGAAGATTTCAGATGAAACTTTATGTTCTTGATAGAGAATGCAAAAAACTTTCTGATGGAACTCAGCTCTAGTCTCAATAGGCTAGATTTTGAATTCACACAATTCTATATGGAGAAAATCAATTACTTTGAAGCCCTCAGAACTCTATGCAGTGCATTCAGGCTTTCAACAATATTTCCAAAATTACTTGTTTTTGTAGTCTGTATCATATGTGGCTACATATGTAGAATATTTTAGTAGTGTTTAAAGGTTTTAATGACTTTTGATGTGTTTTTGGCAGCTGCCACAGATGAGTAATGCATTAATTTTAAGGTCAGGTTTATAACTTTACTGCAATGTTTTTCTGCTTTTTTTGGGTTTTGCTTTCTGAAGTCATCCATTTCTTGAATACTGTCAAATACCTTGGGACACATTTTCCAGGAGAAAAGTTGTTTGATTCTGATATTAAGTCTTTTTACTATTGTATTCAGAATGAGGTTCTTACAGTTATACTTGAAATAGGTGTCATGGAAGGAATAACATATTTTTATCTTAAAAATCAAGTTTTAAGTGTTCAGTGAGCAGATTTTGGTGAAAGTGTCTTTGAACTTCAGATTTTTCCATGTGTATATTTAGTTTTGTATTTTTTTCCCCAACTTCCCAGTAACTCATTTCCTAGGATACGGGTGAACTTCAGTGTTTGAAAAGGTACATAATTCATAAAGGTATCTCTTCATAAGTCAAAGTCTGTTTGTCAGCAGCTGACTGATACAGAAATATTCTTGCCATTGCCATGATGTCCTTACTTCTGTTGAGAGAAATAGTATTCACAGCCCTAGTCAGTGCCATTTTTAGTTATAAACTTTTTAATATGCTAAGAAATGTGATTTTCATAAACCTTCTTTTAGTCCATCCTTTATTACTTAGTAGATTGTAGCAATTCTTTTCTAGTGTTGCCTTTTAGCATCATTATTCCACTTCTCACATGCCTCTTATTTCATGTAGCATAGTATGTTTTACTTTATCTTAATTCACTTCTCTTGTATTTCTTGTCCTTTCTTTTTTGCTTTCTCATCCATCCCTTCCCCAGGAAAATGTCTTCTCACGACTTTGTCATGTACAACATCATTGCTGATTTATCTGAAATCCAGTTTAAAATAGGATTGTTCAGCTAGTTCAAAACACCATTAGACAGTCGTTCTGTCTTAAGGGACTAATTCTTGTTCATTGTAAAACTCAATGAAATTGACTTGTTTTAAGCTGCAGTTAATTCTTTGCCAACTGGAAGTCTATACAACTTATTGAATTGTTTCAGTAAATTTTGTATTTGAAAATCATACCTTTATTTCTGCATATGGATAAGCCTTGCATTGTACTTCAAAAAGATAAAGTAACATTCTCACTGAATTTTGTAGACAAATTTGAAATTTTGCCAAGTTACCAATGAAAGGGACAGCCATAGTATGTGACTGTTAATACTGAATCCACTCAACAGTCTTTTTTTGTCATTTACAAGGAAGAAGTGGCTTCTCTCTTTCCCTTTCCTGATTTTTGAGCACTTTTCTGAAAAATTCACTCTATCTCAGAGAAAAGTTACAGACTTTTTTCGTTGTATTTTTGTCAAAGCATTTGTGAAGCCTAGTGACCTGTTTTGTCCAAGTCAGGATGAACTGTGACATTTTTCCATCTGTTTTTAAACATTTGTGAATGCCTTTTATCTTGGTTTTGATGCAAATGTATGTTGTGGGATCCATGGAACTTTTTCCATTTGAGTCTGTGCCTGCATTGAGGTTACGTTTGCTGTCTTTTCTTTTCAGAGCTTCAGTGAATACCCTCTCTGCTGCTTTTTAGAGCTGTGCTGATGAGCTGTGTTGAGATGGGAGCTGTTAATAGTTTCATGGTTACTGCATTCTGAACAGGACAGATTTTGCTTTGTCAAAGTATGAAACTTATATGAGTTATGAGAGAAACTGTAACTGTATGTGTAAGGAGATATCTGAATAGGTTTATAATATGTTTGAAGGATTATCTTTCCAAGAGAAGCACCTTTTGAATCTCCTAGTATCACCTAAAAAGAGGAGGGATTTTTAGGGGAAAAAAAAAAAAAGAAATTCTGATCTGAATGCTACTCCTCCATTGTGTAGATTGTTATGCAATTTCATTTTCTGTACAACCCTGACCATAGGATTTTGTTGCTCACTACAAGTCTTCCTAAATATACTGTATTCTCTGCTGCTCTGATCTGAAATGTGAATGAAGATTTGCCATTTCTTCAAAAGTGCTCTTCTTACATGCTCTTTACAAGGTCAGCTGAAAGTTTTACTGCTTAATCATCTTAATGTCATTAAAACAATGCTTAGGGATTTTTTCTGTGTTCTCTGCTCATGTGGTTTGTCTGTTTGAAGTTTAATTCCAAGTAACTTTTTCAGAACCTATAGTGACTATAATTTAGCACTTTTATGACGATCCACCTTTGAGTTCTAGCTGGAAGTAGTCTCACTTATGAAACAGAGCTATCCAATAGGTGATTATCTTCTAGTAGTAGTAACAAGAAAGGGTGTATTTCAGGACGAAAAGCTGTATCCAGATTGCATGGGCCTGTTTGAGTGAACTTGTGATACCTCTCACAGATTTCTAGTTTGCACAGCAGGTCTACTAATTTATGGTACAGGTGAAAACTGTGGGCAGAGAGGAAGTATCAATTTTAAGTGTTGTTTAAATTCTTCTTATATAGGGCTTTTATAAGGACAAAATTGGCTTATGAATGTTAATACATCGAATTTTAGGGTTCACTCAAATTCATTTACAAAATAACAATTTCTTAATACTGAAAGACAACCTGAAATCAGTGAGGCTGCAGTGAAATAAATGGAGAAAAAACATATTTCCCCTTGGAAAGAACAGACTGGAAGTTGGTTTGTTTACCAGAAGTTGTGACTTTTTAAAGATTAGAATTGTGAAAATACACAATTCCATGAATCTGAATTTGAAATCATTCTCTTGGAGTTCCTGATAGCAATTGCATTTGCATGTGTCAAGGCCAGAGTATTATCTGCTGACCATCTTGCATGTGCATGCACCACCAGGTGGATCAGGCAGGCAATAATTTTCTCTGCATTTCTGCAGAAAATTATGCCACATTTCAGAGGGAAAAAAGTATTGTATTTCAGCCTTTACAGCAGGATGTTTATAATGATTCTTCTCAGCTCAAATCTCTAAACATTTTTTTAAACTTAAATTTAATTGTAATTGTAGAAAAACAACTGTGACTTTCATAAGAATTCTACGGTCTTCCTGGTTTTTTTCTTTTCTGAGATATTAGTGACTACCTCCTCTCAGCTTAACTAGAAGAGGAACTGGCTGACTTTTGTTTTATTAGAAATATTTCAAGATATGTTGGGTTGCAGAGGACCCATTTTAATATACAGTTTGCTCAGTTAGCCCTGATTACTTGTTTTTGTTTTCTGAATTAAAAGGTTCATGGTTTGAAAAGTATTCCAAGCACTGTTTAGTTAAAAGCCAAAACTAAACCATATATAAGTTGTTAAACTCTAGGAAGATCTCATTTTTCTAGCATGCTTTGTGCTAGAATGGTTTGTTTCTACTTGCAGGGAATTTTAAGATATGGTGTGTCCCAGCCTTTGCACTCTGGAATAATTTCTTTTGTTGATCTGTTACCGGTAATGTAGGTGATATTTTCAACACAGGGCTTTGCCTGGTGGCTGCCTTCCTAATTGTTTTCTACTTTAGACTTTGCCACTAAGGTAAATATTTTGATTCTTGCTCTTAGAGTAACTCTGAAGTTTTCTCTGGATAGTAAGAGTGAACTTTGCATGTATCACATCAGGTGATACAGCAACAACAATAAACTTGACCAAACCTACTTATATAATTGTACTGTGATTCATCTAGAATATGATTTCATATGTGTGCAGATTTATGAGTGTTTTGTCTATTTGCAGGTTTAGGAGTTCATGGTTTAGTCGGTTCATTTCTGAAAAATTACTTTTGGCACATGGAAATGATAGATGTTTATTACCTAATTTGTCAGAATAGTTTCTTGACTTAAGATCTTCAGAGTCTGGAACTGCCTTTGTTTTATGAATGTGGATACTTATTTGGGTTCCTCTTGCTTCTGGAAATAGCTACAGCTATTTTGCATAAATAATTTTTGCAACAGTGCATTCCAATATGTAAAAATGTGGACCAGTAATTTGTCTGATGTCTATCACAATATCCAGGGCAGATCTGTGTAAGTGCCTAAGGATCTAAATATGGATGTTAATCTTGACTTATGGGTAGAGATATGTGCTTGAAATTTTTGGGTTTAATTTTCTTCTAAATGAAGGGTACATTTGACCAAATGTATAGATACAGGAAAGCCTCATATTTTCTTCTGGTAAACTAACTTTTCTGTTGTTCAACATTTTCTGCTGTTTTAGATGACTCTGTGTGTGAAAATTTTAGGTGTTTACCTGAAATTTGGAGTTTATTTTTTGCTCCATGAGAATATTATTGAGAAGAAGAGGATGAAATGGTTTTTGTTCTTCATGAGTGAACTGTTGTTTGCTTTGAATAACTTTTCCTCAAATATACATTCTGTTTAACTTCTGAGCAAGTTTCCTGTAATATTTTGTATTTAAAGCTAAGACATCAGGAATCTTTTGTTATTGCTTTTGTAATTAAGTTATCTTAAAGAAGCAAAACAAGTAGCTTCATGTAATACTTTCAATAATAGAGACTGAGCATATGTTCATGATACAGTGAGGAAAAAGCAGGTTTTCCTGGTATGCCTATAAATCACAAATGAGATGTAACTAATTGGATTTGTTTGCTTATTTTTTCCAAAGGTCTTGGTTGTATCGTATTTCTTATACAGAAGTTTTATGAGAAGCAAAATTCTGAGGAGAAATCTGGTTTTATTTAATTAACGTCTTTTTTTCTTAGGCTTAGTTTTTTTATGGCTTAGTTTTTAAATTTATTAGAATACCTGTCGGGGAAATTTCAGGTCCCAAACATTAATCACAGAGTCATAGAGTGGCTTTGGTTGGAAAGGAATCTAAAGATCATATTGTTCCAACTTCCTGCCGTGGGCAGGGACACCTCCCACTAGATGAGATTGATCAGAGCAACGCTTTCAGGGATGGCATGGCCACAGCTTTGATGGGCTACTTGTTCCAGTGCCTCAGCACCTTCACAGTAAAGAACTTTGTCCTAACATTTAATCTGAGTCTCTTATTTTGGTTTTAAACTATTCCCCCTTGTCCTATCACTAACAGCCTCTGTAGAAAGTGTAAAAAGTTATTCTCCCTCTTTTTTTTATAATCCCCCTTCAAGTACTGGAAGGAGTTTTAATAGAAGAATATTAACAGAAAGTTGTATTCTGT
Organism: Formicarius rufipectus; assembly: GCA_013399695.1. Classification (NCBI taxonomy): domain Eukaryota; kingdom Metazoa; phylum Chordata; class Aves; order Passeriformes; family Formicariidae; genus Formicarius; species Formicarius rufipectus. The sequence goes on from VXAU01002191.1 coordinate 57,051, forward strand.
GTTTTGTAACTGTGATAAAAACCTTAACAAAGGTGTGTTTAACAGCAAAATCAAAAAACAACCCCCTGAAACTGATTCATAAAAGTAAGGGAGTTTGTGCAGCATTGCACTTGTTTCAATTGCCAATCTTGCTCCTTTTCATTCTAAGTACTTCTGTATTTACTGTAAAGTATGTTTCAAAACTAGACTGTTCTAGCCCCCTTTTATCAATTTCTATAGTGAAGAGCAGTAGGGAACAAATTATTTTGTGGCTATAGTTGCTACAGCAATCAGATAGCTTGAAGATGTCATTGATGCCAGTGATAACATGAGTTGTCTAGGCATCTTTTAAGCATGTGTGTTAGCTATATTACCTGCTTTTTGCCCATTTTTCAGGGTTCTCTTTGGAAATCTCTTCCCTCCTTCAAATGTTTCTTCTGAGAGCATTTTGTGCTATTGTAAAATTCTTTTTCAGACTTTTCTGCCTAGCTGTGGTTAACGGTGATCTTTATTGTCTCACAGAGTTATTCTGTTGCTGTGTCCAGTTTCTTCCCTGACCAATCCATCAGGGTCCCATTCAAGGCCAGAGCTAAGAACTGGAATAAAAGCAGGGAGTGTGAAACTTTTTTTTCTTTATTTTATTTCGTTGGTTGGTTGGTTTTTTGTTTTGTTTAGGCTGGGAGCCTTTCCTTTGAGCAATTATTGGAGCAAATAAGGAAATAACTATTTTGGTAAGGGTGTATGTTCAAGCAGGTTCTATGGAATGTAGGGTGTGCTTCTTAATCGTGTTTTTCCTGCTAAATTTGTTGCAGCAGAGTATCCTGTGGGTGCAGCCCCTTGGGTCGTAGTGAGGGCATCTCCAGCTCCCAGCCCTTTTCTGGCATTACTGTGTGTGAGGTAAACTCAGGAGTTAACCTTCATGGATGTAGTCTGAAGGTGGGGGTAAGGCATTCAGTAGAGTGTTGTATCCTGTTTATAGGATGTAGCCTTACACCCTTCCATAAAGTGTATGGCAGAGAAGGGGAGAGGAAAAAGGAAAGACAATGGAATAAATGTACTGCTCAGTTTGTTTTCACCAGTATTCTTTTGATAACATGTTTTTCAGCTGATGATATGGTACTGAGATAAAAGTGGAACTTCGGTCTTGTGAGCAGATGTACCTTCCTCACAACTTAAATTCCACTGAAAAAGTGTTTGATATTTCCCTGTGTTTCCCCTTCTGTTCTTGAAACTGTTCTGGGCACAAAATTATTTGGAGGAGTGTGAAGCTGGTGGCAGGGGATTTTTATCACCAAGGACTTAAAGTGTGCCATATAAGGAACACACTGGAGCATTTAAAGAGAGGACCTGGTGGAAAGGATGTAATGAAATTTGCACAATTGGGAAAGAACAAAAACTTTTCAGCTTTTACTAGCAAGTTATTCTCTAGTCACATGTGGCCATTTACATTTCAGTTCCTGAGTGCTTGTAATCAACCTGCCATGCCTCACCATACCTATATTTGTCCCAACATCCACTATACCATAGGGGCTTCAGTCTTTTTGCCTGTTTAATGGCAGCACAGGTTTCACAGTCATGGATAAC